>JAIUZE010028190.1:0-26613 GCA_022085475.1 Heliosperma pusillum
TGTGTAAGGGCCAGCCTGAAAATGTGCTTTGGCTAATTGACAAGACCTGCACCTTTTGAGGGCATCTTGCACATCACTGAGCATCTTAGGCCAATAGAACTGATCCTGCAATATGTCATAGGTCTTCTGCACCCCAAAGTGACCAGCAAGGCCATTGGAGTGAACTTCTTTGACCAGCAATCCTTTATAAGGTCCCTTAGGCACACATAGTTTGTTTCCATAGAATAAGTAGCCTTCCTGGGCTGTGTACTTGCTTCCTTTCTTGACTTGTCCTTCCTGATGCACCTCGCATTCATGCTTGAAGTCTGGATCTTCCTGATAGAGCTCTTTCATGAATTCAAACCCCAACACCCTTTGTTCCATGAAGGTCAACATCACAGATCTTCTAGACAATGCAACAGCTACAATATTTTTCTTACCCTCTATGTACTTGCTGGAGAATGAGAAGGATTGCAAGAACTCTACCCATTTGGCATGTCTGGGGTTGAGTTTATGCTGTCCATTGATGTATTTGAGAGCCTCATGATCAGAATGTAGCACAAATGGCTTAGGCTTTAAGTAGTGTCCCCAATGGTTCAATGCTCTCACAATGGCATAGAACTCCTTGTCATATGTGGAGTAGTTAAGCTTGGCCCCATTTAACTTCTCATTGAAGTATGCAACATGCTTCTTCTCTTGTGTAAGCACAGCTCTTATGCCAAGGCCACTGGCATCACACTCTACCTCAAAGAGTTTGTTAAAATCTGGTAGAACCAATATTGGAGATTTACACAATAGCTCCTTGATCAGGTTGAAGGACTTCTCAGCCTTCTCATTCCACTTGAACTCTCCCTTCTTCATGCACTCAGTAATAGGGGCCATGATTGAGCTAAACCCTTGTATGAACCTTCTGTAGAAAGAGGCTAACCCATGAAAACTTCTAACATCAGTAACAGCTTGAGGAAGGGGCCATTCCTTGATTGCTTGAACTTTCTCAGGATCAACTGCTACTCCCTTCTTAGAAATGATGAACCCAAGGAAATAAACCTCAGGTTGCATGAAGGTGCACTTCTCTAGTTTGCCATATAATTTGTTCTCTCTTAGGACCTCAAACAACAATTTCAGATGCTGCAAATGTTCTCCCTTGGTTGAACTGTAAATAAGAATGTCATCAAAGTAAACCACCACACACTTGCCCAAGTAGGGTCTTAGGACCTCTGTCATCAACCTCATGAAGGTACTAGGGGCATTAGACAACCCAAAAGGCATTACCAACCATTCATAGAGCCCATGTTTAGTTTTGAAAGCTGTTTTCCATTCATCTCTTGCTCTTATCCTTACTTGGTGGTAGCCCTGCCTTAGATCAATCTTTGTGAATACTTGAGCCCCCCTCAACTCATCCAGAATATCATTAAGTCTAGGTATGGGGAACCTATACTTAATGGTAATGTTGTTGATGGACCTACTGTCAATGCACATACGCCAAGTCCCATCCTTCTTTGGTACAAGCAAGGCTGGTACAACACAAGGGCGAGGGACTCCCTTACATAGCCCTTATTTAGCAGCTCACCTACTTGAAGTTGGAGCTCCTGTGTAGCCTTAGGATCACTCTTGTAAGCTGGCTTGTTGGGTAAGATGGCTCCAGGTACTAGGTCAATGTGGTGTTCTATTCCCCTAAGTGGTGGCAGTCCACTAGGGAGCTCAGTAGGAAAGACATCACCATAACTTTTTAGGATAGACTTGACCTCCTCAGGGATATCAACCATGCTTATCCCAGTCTCCTTGGCAAGTAGTATTTACACAGGTTGTAACTCACTTAGCTCTTGTACTATTTCTGACTCACTTATCAACATGACTTCCTTGGAAGCCTCACTCATGGGGGTTGGGTTGATCTTTAAAGCAGGTGGTAAAGGTGCCAGGGTGATTTTCTTCTTCCCATACTTAAAAGTGTAGGTGTTGTCCCTCCCAAAGTGAATGGCATCCCTATCAAACTCCCATGGCCTCCCAAGCAAGAGGTTACAGGCATCCATAGGCAGAACATCATAAAGACTTTCATCCACATACCCCTTACCAATTGAGAAAGGTACAACACATTGCTTATCCACCTTGATCTCAGCCCCTTTGTTTAACCATCTGAGTTTGTAAGGTAGGGGGTGGTCCTTTCTGGGTAGAGCTAGTTTGTCTATCAGTGTTTTGGAGGCCACATTAGTGCAGCTTCCACCATCAATAATGAGGTTACACACTCTACCCTTGATAGTACATCTTGTCTTAAAGATCTGGTGTCTCTGGTCCTCTTCCAAAGGTTGGGGTTGAGTATGCATTACCCTCCATGTTACCAAACTTAACCCAGCATCAGGCTCTATCAACTTCTCACTAGCCTCTACCTCAGGCTCTTCCATTTCATCATCACAGACCAACACCTCATCCTCTCCACAATGAATTACTTCTAGGGTGCTCAGAGCTCTCTTAGATGGACATTCTCTAGCAAAATGTCCATATCCTTGGCATTGAAAACACTTTTTGACGGGGGTGGTTTTTCTTTGGCCTGCATCAACAGCCTTGCCTTTATCAGGGTTGAAAGGGGTCTTAATAGGAACCACAGGTTCTCCTATCTTGACTCCTACAAAGGGTTTGAAGGTAGGGGTTCTAGCAGGTGTCTTAGAAGCACTGGCTTTTCCCTTTCCCAACTTTTCTACCCTTAAAGACAAGTTGACAGCTTCCTCAAAGGAGTATATATTTTGTAGCCTGACTTTACTAGCTATCCTCTCATCCAAACCTTCTAAGAACCTTGCTATCTTTTGCTCGATTTCTCAACAACCTCACATTGCAGTGTGAGTTGTTCAAAGTCCCTTAGATAAGATTCTACAGGTCTTTGGTCTTGTTTCAGGTGAGTAAGCTTAATGAACATGTCCTGAGTGTAGTCCCTAGAGATAAACTTAGCCCTCATTTTCTTTTTCAGTTTGAGCCATGACTTAACAGGTTCTTTTCCTTCTCTCACCCTTAAGGTTTTCATATTTTCATACCATAGTGAGGCATAACCTTTTAGTTTCATGATAACAACCTTAAAAGCCTTTCTATCAGTGTATCCTTTAAACTCAAAAACTCTTTCTACAGACCTCAACCAATCTAGGAAATCATCAGGGTTCATGCTACCTAGAAAGTCAGGGATTTCTACCTTTATGTCTTTGTCTTGGTGTCTGAGAAGACTTTGATCTGAGCCATCTGAGTCTGACATTTCAAATTGATCTACAGGTTGCCTCCTCCTTCCTCCATGTGGGAAAGGTGCTCCTCTTCCTCGACCTCTGCCTCCTCTTGTGTCATTGTTTTGTTGGCCCTCAAGAAGTTCATTGACAGACCTGGAGACTTCCATCACATATCTGACAAGACCTTGAACTGTGTTTTCAAGACCTGTAATTCTCTCTTCACTCATGGTTGATTTTGTGTTTTTAATGTAGTTAGGTAAATGAACTCACAAACCAAAGCTCTGATAACCAATTGCAATGAAATTATTAAGAAAACAAGCTAAAACAATTACAAATTGAACTAAGGTTAGACACTTGGAATTTGCTCTGTTTTTGTTTGGACTGGATGCTGAAAGAAAGGAGATAGAACCTTAACCAAAGCACAAAGCCAATGGTTGAGGGTTGAACCTTGATCCCAGCACTCAGGTAAGGGTGTAAGCTCACTTCCAAGCACACAGCAATGGAAGTTTTCTCAAGCACACAGCCAAGAGATATCAACAGAAACAATGGTTTCAGTTTTGTGTTTACTTCAAAATCTGTCTTTCATTCATTGGAAATAAGCCTTATATAGGCAATGATGTTACATCTTACTCGTTCATTACATCCTAGGGCCACAATTGGCTAGCAAAAGTAACATAAATGACAACTACATTGTTCAGAACTAAAGCAATAAAGTAGAAAAGCATATCTAATGAGACAATCTGACTTAATTGGTTTGTTTAGGTTGATCTGGTGAAGGAGTGGACTTTCAAGCTTGGTTCTTGAGCCAAACTGGAGTGGGATGAATGCCAAAGGTTCTGCTAAAAGATCCTCGAGCTGGTTTGATCAAAATAGGAAAGTTTGATAGTGACATTTGAACTACTGCAAAAAGGACTTAATTCTGGACAGTTTGAGTTTGTCCCTAAGCTAACTTTTTTTGTGTGCATTTCCTGGAGAAGAATCCCTGGACAAAGTTGTAGAGGACCCTCCCTAGGACTAAGATTGATGGCTGGTTAGGTTTGTTTGAATGTGCAAGGCCCCCATGGACCCTGTTTAGAAAGACTGTGACTGACTGGCTTTGGCTGAGGGTTGTTGCTGTTGTGTGAGGTTTGTTTTGTTGTTGGCTGGGTGTTGTTTTGGTTGAGGCTTGGGAAGTGGTTAGCTAGGTATTGTTCTGGCTGGTGGGGTGTTGTTTTTGCTGACGTGAAATGGTGTTCACTTGGCTTGAATAAGGCATTGTCATATGGATTGAATAAGGCATTGTCATAGCTAGTCATGATGTTGATTTCATTGTTGTTGTTGTCTTGAGCTTGTGTCTTGCCTTCATCATGTACTCTTGTTGCACTAGACTTGGGCTCTTTTGCTTGAAAACTAGCACCAATGTTATCACAATAAATCGTGATAGGATCTTTGGCAGTGGGGACTACTGTTAGTCCTTCCAAAAATTGTCGAATCCACACAGCTTCCTTTGCAGCTTCAGACGCTGCAAGGTACTCTGCTTCTGTTGTAGAATCCGCTGTAACACTTTGCTTGAAACTCTTCCTGCAAACAGCTCCTCCATTCATCATATAAACATAGCCGGATTGGGATTTCATATCATCCCTATCCGTTTGGAAACTGGCGTCTGTGTAACCCTTTACACGTAACTCAGTCTCACCTCCAAACACTAAGAACGAATCCTTGGTCCTTCTCAAGTACTTAAGGATGTTCTTTACGGCTATCCAGTGACTCTCACCTGGATTTGCTTGGTAACGACTTGTCATGCTCAAATCATATGCAATATCGGGACGAGTGCACATCATAGCATACATGATTGATCCAACAGCAGATGCGTAAGGGATCAATTTCATGCGTTCAATCTCCTCGGGTTTGGTAGGGCACTCTGACTTGCTCAAAGTGATACCACTTCCCATAGGAAGAAAGCCTCTCTTAGAGTCTTTCATGTTGAAGTGATCAAGAATCTTATCAATATAAGTTTCTTGACTTAATGCTAATATCCTTTTAGATCTATCCCTATAGATCCGGATACCTAAGATGCGCTGGGCCTCTCCTAAGTCTTTCATTTGGAAATGAATCCCTAGCCACTCTTTCACAGAAGTGAGCATCGTAATATCATTCCCAATGAGTAGTATGTCATCTACATACAAGACTAGAAAAAATACTTTACTCCCACTAAACTTCATGTATAAACATGGTTCCTCGACACTTCGAGTGAAACCATTTTGTTTAATTACATGATCGAAACGATTATTCCAACTCCTGGATGCTTGTTTAAGACCATAAATGGATCTCTTAAGTTTGCATACCTTCTTAGGGTTTGATGGATCCACAAAACCTTCAGGTTCTGTCATGTACACTTCTTCTTCTAGAATCCCATTCAAGAAGGCGGTTTTGACATCCATTTGCCAAATCTCATAACTAAGAAATGCGGCAACTGCTAAGATAATCCTTATGGATCGAAGCATGGCGACTGGGGCGAAGGTTTCGTCATAGTGAAGACCATGAACTTGGGTGAAACCTTTTGCCACCAATCTAGCTTTGTAAACATCATTATGTTTATCTATGCCACTTTTGATCTTATAGATCCACTTACACTGAAGAGGTCTTACCTCCTTAGGTAAATCAACCAAGTCCCATACTTGATTGTCGTACATAGAATCCATTTCGGATTGCATGGCTCCTAGCCATAGCTTTGAGTCGGGACTAGAAATGACTGCTTTGTAGGTAGTAGGTTCGTTACTTTCAAAAAGTAAAACATTATAGTCATCACCTTCCTCTATAATACCAAGGTATCTATCAGGTTGATGACTAATTCTGCTTGACCTCCTAAGTTCCGAAGGAATAATGACCGTGTCAGACGAAGAGGGAACGTTTTCCTCGTTGTCCTTTTCGTTTTGTGGCTCTTGGACTTCATCAAGTTCAAATTTTCTCCCACTTTGTCTTTTAGAAATAAAATCATTTTCTAAAAAGACTGCATCATGAGACACAAACACTTTGTCCTCATGTTTATTATAGAAGTAATAAGCACGTGTTTCCTTTGGATATCCTACAAACAGACATTTGTCAGATTTGGGTGCGAGTTTATCGTCAGACGTATTCTTAACAAACGCCTCGCATCCCCAAGTTCTCATAAACGACAAATAAGGGACTTTTCATGTCCATATCTCATATGGAGTCTTGTTTGCCTCTTTAGTCGGGCTTCGATTTAGTGAAAATATTGCAGATAAAATAGCAAAACCCCAAAAATAATCAGGAAGCTCTGTTAGACTCATCATAGATCGAACCATATCTAATAAAGTTCGATTTCTCCTTTCGGACACACCATTTAATTGAGGTGTGCCAGGAGGAGTTCATTGTGATACTATACCACAATCTTTTAGGTGTGAATTAAATTCATTGTTCAAGTATTCACCACCACGATCGGATCGTAGGGCTTTAATCTTTTTATTCAATTGGTTTTCTACTTCATTTTGAAATTCTTTGAATTTTTCAAAAGCATCACTTTTATGCCTCATCAAGTAGACATATCCATATCTACTCAAGTCGTCGGTAAAAGTAATGAAGTAGTGATAACCACCTCTAGCTTGGATAGTCATTGGACCGCATACATCCGTATGTATAAGTCCTAATACTTCACTTGCTCGTGTCCCTTTTCCCGTAAAAGGAGCACGAGTCATCTTGCCTAAAAGACAAGATTCGCATACACCATAAGATTCGTAATCGAATGATTTGAGTACTTTAGATGAAACAAGTCTCTTTATGCGTCGTTCGTTTATGTGCCCTAAACGACAATGCCAAAGGTATGATTGATTAGGTTCACCTGTTTTGAGCTTCTTGTTTTCTACATGATAGACCTCTTTTGCAATATCTAGAACATAAATACCTCCAATAGAAATGGCCTCGCCATAAACCATTTCATTAAACGAAAAAGTACAACGATTGTTCTTAATACAAAATGAAAAACCTTCCAGGTCTAACATGGAAATGGAGATAATGTTCTTGGTAAGAGTTGGTATATAATAGCAATTATTTAAATACAACTCTAAACCATTAGGCAAAAGAAGAACGTAGGTGCCCACGGAAACTGCGGCTACCTTAGCTCCATTTCCCATGCGCAGGTCCACGTCACCCTTGGCTAGTGCTTGCGCGTCCCTCAGACCCTGTACATGATTACAAAGGTGAGAACCACAACCGGTATCAAATACCCAAGAAGATGTACTATCAAAGTTAATATCTATCATATAGAGTGATGAAAGAATTTTACCTGACGTTGTCACACAACCGTCCTTCTTGTCTTTCAAGTATTTGGGGCAATTGCGTTTCCAATGCCCTTTTCCATTACAATAATAGCAATCCGCCTCCGCGTGTTTGTTGACTTTGGGCTTGGGCTTATAAAAGACCTTGCCCTTTCCCTTGCCGACTTTCTTGAAAAGAGTCTTACCCTAACCTTTATCCTTTTTCACCCCAAGGCTCATGTTCTTCAATTTCATTGAAATAACGTCCTTGGGTTCACTCCCACTAGCCTCCATGTCCCTCTCCGCTTGGGTGAGGAGTGCATGGAGTTCATGGAAATTCTTTTCCATGCCCTTCATGTTATAGTTCACCCTAAATTGGGTGAACTTTGGTGTGAGTGAATAAAGGAATTTACCCACCCTTAACTGCTTTGGAATTTTGCACCCTAGACGCTCTAAGGTGTCGGCGTGCTCAACCATTTTGAGCACGTGTGGGCCAACCTTTTGGCCCCTTTCAAGCTTAGTGTCAAAGAATTTCGTAGCCGCCTCATATTGGAGAATTTGAGGGGCTTGCGAAAACATCGACGTTATCCTCGTGAATATCGCATATGCACCAAGAGATATCAATTGGAGTTTGAGTTTGGGTAAGATTGACCAAATCAAGACATTCTTGACGTCATTGGCAACCTTCAAATAAAGGTCATATTCGGCCCGAACCACCGCGGACGATCTTGGCGCGGGTTCGGTGGGGGGCTCTTCGACCAAGTAGCGAAGCACGTTATCGGATATCGCGGCGCTCTTGATCGTTGATTCCCATTCAACGAAGTTACTACCGTCATCTTTTAGGACACACTTGTCCATGACGGATCTCAACCATGAGTCCTTACCCAAGGTTGCGTTGTTTGATGAAGTTGACATTGTGCGAATATGGTTACTACAACAAAAAGAAATATATAAACATTCATTGTTAATTTACTTGAAAACATTTTAACAAGTTTAGCATTCATATAATGACCTCTCACTAAATTATATAAATGATTCCAAGACCCATCTTTAAATAAAAATAGTCATCGCATGCTACTTTTATCTAGAAATGGTAAGTCATTACTTGACTAATTCTACCCTTAGAACTCTTGGTTGACGGATTTCAACTAAATCCATCTCCTAGTCCCAAGATAACGCTTATCTCGTTGAGTCCAATCCAATTTTGCTTGTGATCGTATCACCCTACTTACCCGAGGTAAAAAGGGACCCACGAGCGTGGTAGCCCTAATGAACACGGGATTCATAGGTGTTATTAATTGGTAAGGCTAATCTCAATTTTTTAAACATGTGAGAGATCTTGTCAATTTAGTTATTAATTCCCTATAAGTGAACTAAGTCGGTGAATTGTGAATAACGTTGAATTGACAATAACGGAAAAATAAAATGCATGTGTGACGATTTTGGCATGAGCGGAAATAAAGCAAACAACCAAGAAAAGAAAAAATCCTAGTATGACCACTTAGCTAATCAAATTAACTAGATAATTACAAATTCGGAAACCAACTCCTTGGTCCCTTGCCTCTTCACTTGGAACGCCTTCCAAAAATGACACCGTCTTGAGGGAGTCACCGATCTTCATAAAAATAATTAAAAATATAAAAATTTATATTTTATATTTATTCTATAAAATGAAATTATTAATTATTACAAACCGGCGATACGAGATCGCAATAAAAATTTCAACCAAACCGTTATTCCCTTACATTACGGGTAATAACAATTAAAAATAACTAGGCCATACTAGGTACAAAATTTGCATAAATTATTAAATAAATGACATTCATTCATTCAATCAAAAATAAAATAAATTTCTGCAAAATTCATGCCAAAATCGCCCTAAACACATTCATGTTCATTATAGCTCGATTTTACGGGACTTATTGATTTTTAACCATTAAAAATCAATATTAACATTTAAATCTTATTTAAATTCAAACTAATTAAATAAACTGTTTTAGAACTCAAAATTAGTCCCTACTAATTTTCTTGGTCATTAATTAGATCGATTTGATTTCATTTGCTAAATATAACGGTTTAATCATAACAATTATGAAATAAACGCAAAATAAAATATAAACATCACAAAACTTTGAAACCAAAATTTTTTTACATTATGGAACATTTCCAGGAACTCCAAAAATAAAAACATTTGCTCAAAAAATTTAAATTAATTTTATGAACAAATAACTTTGTATTTAATAGTTTTATCAAATAAAATTCATTAAATATAGTAAAAAAGTGAATTAAATTATGAAATTTCACCAAGATGATCAAAATCAGAATGTAAAATGTACCAAAAGTTTTCATGACCAAAAACGGACGTTTCAATGTTATGAACAATATAATCTCATATTATCGACTTTTATCGTATAAAAATCAATAAACATGCAATACTTAATTAAAAGTCAAGAACTTTTACATAAAATATGTAAGACATGCATGTGAGATCATATTAAAATTTCATGGCCAGAATCAACATGAAACTATTTTTAGTTAACTTTTAACATCAAATATGCATATTAACTCGGTTTAAAAGCCAAAAATCAAAATAAATAGCAAATTAATCCCTAAAATCACGACATTTGACCACAAACATTTTGAAGTCAGTAGGTATACATGCACGAAAAATGTTTGTCAGAATCATATTTTAACATAAATTTTTGATTTATTAGTTATCTTATAACTTTAATAAAAAATGTCCAAAATGAACATGCATGCTACAACCTGGCTCTGATACCACATGAAAGTCCATAGACCTTAATTAGAATCCTCTAATAAGTTACTAAATTACTTGTTAATTTAGTATTTAATGATCTATGTAACATGCATGCAAATATAAAGACATTTATATAAAAGAAGAAATTTCCTGACATTGATATGCAAATTAAATGGGCACAACAAGAACTCCTTCTTGTTGTTCTTGAGCTATAAATAAGGATGAACAAGAGCAATCTCTAAATTAGAAGACCTCCTTCAAGTTGCACCAAAATGATACCAAATAATCTACCCTTATTATTTACTAGATAATAAGATAGATATTATGCTTCTAATATTAGTATATATTACTACTCTACTAATACCTAGTAAATATTTGTATTACGAGAGTTTAGTGAGAAGATGAGTTTTAGAGAGATGTATGAGAAAATAAGCAATATTACAAAAATGAACCCTCACAAGGGACTAATTTTGCTTATTTTAATTCAAATGCAAAGTGGTAGAGTGTAGTGTTGAGTGAAATGATTTTAGGTTACTATTCATTTCATAATCTCATGTGACTTGTGAGCATGAACAAAAGCAACCATCATCATCTACACTACTACTACTTGACCGACCACATGTGGCCTTATTTGGTCTATTTTGATTTTTGATATTTTTCCCACAAATACTTATTAATCATATGCTTAATTATCTTGTATAATTAAGTGTTAATTTAATCATATAACAATTATATGACACAAATAAATAAATAATATGTACTTAACATTTTAAGTAATATTTTACCATTATATCAATATATAATGGTCCCACAATGCTTAGTTAATTCATTTTACAACTCCTTGTAAATATAATTAACTAATTACCTCTATCTCAAAACCTCAACTAACATAGTAATTTAACGATTAATTACTAAGTTAGATCTTATTTAATCATATTAAAATAAGATACAGATTTATTAGTCAGTTATCGCATAATTGAAAAATAAACTTAATCGAATTTGAGTTCTTAACTCAATTTCTAACAATTAACTCTCGTACATATCAAATATATGTAATGGACTAATCAACTGTATCATATACAAATAATTAGTTACTATTTGGATTTCATCCTATAGGTGTGACCGAAAGGGACCAGTTGATCACCGCCGTCATACGACAATAACGTCAAACTCTAGTCAGCCAACCGTTATTGATTTACGTTAATCAACTGACTAATCATATATATATAGTCAATAAATATCCCAATTATATTCCTTAATGAGATTTATTATGCGGCGCACTATTGTGGAGGACACCTACTCGAACAAAAGCAAGGGTTCCAACGTCTTTTACCTTCTAGTTGAGACCCTTGACTACAAAAAAGTCCAGGAGATGTTTTCCCAATTGTCCCTGGAAGTCCAAGTAAAACTGTCCACAATATCAGAGGTCATTGTGTGAGCCAAGCAGGCATTGAGGCCAACAAATGTGTTCAAAGGCATCTTACTTTTATGTGACCTGCAGTAGCATTAATAAGGTCGTTTGGAAGGTCATAGTAATCCCTTTCAAGGCCCCATATGGAGCAGCAAAGAACCAAACCAAGTCCTACAAACAGCCTGCACAACATTGCTATTTTCGGAAAGGGAAAAGGTCACTTTTGCAGTCACTTTTCTGAAGGTTGTGTTGTAACACCCGCAAATGTACCATATTTTTTATATTTAAAATATTATACGGATACTTTTCAGCGAAATTTAGATTTAATCTAGAATTAAAGTTCCCGTGTCTAATTTAGAGAATCCGAGTTCGTTTTCGGAATTTACTCGAAATTCCGAGTAAGTTACGTCTTAAGGCGCTTATGGGCTTTTTCCCTTGTTTTTCCACTTACTCCCTTATACTCCCTTTAAACCCTAAACTCCCACATTCAACCTACTCCTTCTTCCTCACCAAGTAACCACCAAAAACCTAAGCTCCATATTTGATAAAGTTTAATATTGACTCAACTCTTTCATTACTTGCTCAAATTCGCTAATTTCCGTCTTAATCTTTCCCTCTCATCGTCCTCTATCTTAATTGGTAATAAAATTACCGTCTTTCTCACTTTTCAATTTATCCGTCTTTCTCAAAGGTGAATTATATTCATCTTTTGTTAACTAATTATAGGTGGTGACCTTCAAGACCTCGACAAAGACTACTACTTAGTAGAGGAGGACCTAGACGAGGATTGAAGACGCAAAAAGGTAACGGTGAAGGGTTACTCGATATCATTACGTGTTTTAATGTGTTTTTGATGTTAGTAATCGTATTTAGAATAGGATGATTAGTCCTAGGAATTGTGGTGTTGATGATAGTTATTGTTAGTTGATAATTGTTGAAGAGTATTTGAAGATTGATGATGATAGTTGAGTTTTGTTGATTTTCATTGTTGTTGAGTAATGATTTTCGTGCATTTTATGTCCCAGCCGGCCGACCGGCCGCCGGTCAGCTGACCGGCTGGGAGTTGGCTGACTTGAATTTGGTATTTTTGATGATTTATGGTAGTACATACGTCTCAGCCAGACGACTGGCAGCCGGTCAGCCGACTGGCTGAGACCTACCTCAATTTCTTCTTCTTTCTCAAGTGACTTATGGTCCCAGCCGGGTAGCCGGCAGCCGGTCCCTTTGACCGGCTGGGACACGCTGTATATTCATTGGTTTTCAAGTATGACTATGGTGCCAGCCGGGTAGCCGGCAGCCGGTCCACCTGACCGGCTGGGACATGCTGGTTTTCTCTTTACTTTTCTTTCTTATGTTTTCATTTATAATAATTCGCATGGTTCGTTTATCGTATGAGTTTATATAATGACTTTAAATATTCATATTTAGAATATATGATATTCCATTCGCTTGTATCGCATGTTTTGTGACGGTTTTTGATATATCCCACTTTGAGTCGGTTTTACATATGTTATGATTTGAGCACTAAATGTTAAGTGCTAGGTACTCTCATTCCCCCGGCTACCTCCTCGCTCGTAAGGCTGGAATGTCAGAACGAGAAGTGTATCCTTACTGCTTAATTTCATGTGTTAGTGGGCATATGACGACGTTGTTGGGAGGCAAACGCTTTGTGGTTATCGACCTGGCCGTCAAATGTTGTATACTTGCGAGGTGGTGTCATTGCATGTAGCGTACCGCTTGTTATTATGTTTGTGCTCTTTTCCGCCTCTTTCGTGAAGGTTGACCGAATTTGGGGTACTCGGCTTCTATGTTTGACCGAGTCTTGGATGCTAAATGTTTATCGCATGTCGAATCGGAAAATGTTATTTCGAGAGTCTGGCCAGGTTTATACTAGGATCGGATATTTATATCGTTGTCCTACCAGGAGGAAATTAGTCTACATATACGAAATGTTTGAATCGTGTATGCGTTCAGGGAAATGTTTATCCCGTGGATGCGATTTTAATCATACTTGCCATGTACACGGTGCTAGTGCGTGTCATTTACCGTGAGAGATGTTGTCAACGTATTTGTACGTTTGGATGGATGATTATATGATTGATTATTTGTGATCGTTGGATGACTTGGCATGGTTTGTTTGTCGAGTCTCAATCTTATCAAGCTTATGCCGCTAACGGTGAGATGCAAGCCCTAGTGAGTGTGTGGTTGCCTAAGAGTGTCTTCCCCGAGTCTATCTATAATATGATGGTTACCGATTTGTACCTCATGCACCTATATCTTTATATATATTGAATTGCCTATTTATCCTTTTCGTAATTCACGTGTATATTTATATATGCATGCTTCTACTTATGTATTTCCGTTTAAGTTCGTTCTTTGTGATATGGCTGGGAGAACCCGGAGTTACTCCCCTCTGATTGTGGCGTTCATGTTTTTCATGGATGAACAAGTTGCTTGCTTGGCTGGATTTTTGCTTATTGTATTTTGGGCTCGGGTGTGAGCTAGCGGGCGTTGGCCTCGACGATTCACCCTAGACGATTTCTTAGCTAGTTGCTAATAACTTTGATATTTGATAACATTTTTAGAGACTTCGTCTCTTTGTAGTATATTCTATTTTAGTTTGTATTTATTTGACATTCCTCGTATTTTTATCTTAGCATGTAAAAAGTTTTAAAAACACCGTATTTTCCGCTATATAAATCGCATGCTTGTTATGTCTTATTTTCGCATTCGCGAGGGTTGTCACAGTTGGTATCAGAGCTTTAACGCTCCCGACGCACACACGTGAACCCCAAACTTAAACTACTTGACCTTGAAATAATAAATGAGAGATGGGTAGATGATCGGGCCTGTCGCAAGCCCAATACAATGATAAATTACCCAGACTAGGCTAATAACAAATTAAAGTAATTAGGGAAATAGGGGTCGATCCTCAGGGAGATGGTGTTTCCTATGGAATGTGAATTGTCTCGCAATTGAGTTCTATCTAATGATTATCTGGGTTTTGAGATTTTTGATATCTAAACTAATATAAAGCATAAATAAAAACAAAATAAAAACAAAATAAAAATAGTAAAGCAAGTAATGAAAAGCATCTAGGGAAGTAGGTTCACACATGTAGATTGATATATTGATGAAATTGGATTTAGGATATGCAAATAATTCATTGAGCGTTCGTAAGAATGGCGTGTTCATTACAATCATAGATCAGATGGTCTAGCAGGCTTTTAGTGCGATTTACTAGGTCTTAATCCACTACGTCACGCTTTGTCTATTCAATTCCTGTATATCTACCTTGGAAAAGAATTCCATACTAGTCAAATGATTTTAGCTAAAAATCGTTAACTATCGTTACAATCCAAACATGCATAGACACAACGTTTTAAAGGCATAATTTCTTTATCCAATTATCATCTTTTAATCAATCTAACATGGCTACCCTACACCCTAGAAAGGATGACTACTCACTCATGATGATATCTATGTCTAAAATGATATTAACAATGAAAACTAGGATAGACATGTTTATTTGGTTTTGACTTTTTATATGGCGATAATAACGACGCTAATTGATAATCTAGGAAACGAAACAACGATTATAACGGTACTAAAATGAATCTAAGGCAATATGTAAAGCGAATAACAATCAAATGGAAAACAATAAGAACATTAAACAAGGGATAAAACAGAAATACCTATATGACGATCAATGATGATAATGATAACAATAATAGAAAATCCTTGCACATAATAAACGGTCCTTGAATTACAACACTTGTAGCCAACAAAGTAGACTACAAAGATTGAAACTCTTATTAATCTAAACTAAAGTTTTGATATGGAAAGGAAAGAAGTAAACTAAGAACTAAAGACTAAAGAAGAAGAAAATGAGAGAAGAGAGACTAGTTCTCCCTTCCTCCTAATCTAAAGAGGAAATGTAAGAAGAGAAGAGAAGAGGATTGTAAGAAAGGTGTGTGATATGATATGAGGGCTAGAGCATCTATTTATAGTATTAGGGTTTTGGGGAGAAGAGGTCGGGCATTAAACACATAGGACAAAAGTAGGAAGAAAACGCCGTTTTTTCGAAGCAGCACAAAAACCCTATCGGGTACACACAAACCCGATCGGGTATTTTGTCTTCTGGAAGCTTTTGACTAACGCTTCATCTCCTTTTGCTTTGACTTGACTTCCAACATCCCCCTTGACCTCTTGAGTCGGGTTTGTTGATAGGGTTTGATGTAAAGCGATGATTTCTTCCTTTCAATTGATTGATCTTCCGACAACTACGAAACCGTCTTTGCTTCTTCTCTCTTTCGAATTAGTGAACCTTCTTGAAATGCCTTTCACTTGGTCAAGCTGCTTCTTCAAATCGTCGGGTTCTAGGCAAATGCTCGGGAATATAGAAAAAGGGCGTAGAAACGTCACTTTCCCTACAAAACATGTTAGAACATAGGAATTCGCCTAGAAGACGATATTAGCTCATAAAATGGCTTAACAAAGCACAAATGACATACAAAACCGAGCTACAATGGGGGTTAAAACCATACAAATATTCACTTATCAAACTCCCCCAAGCTAAACCTTTGCTTGTCCTCAAGCAAATATAACAAACAATACCAGGACAAGGTTGCAAACATTGGCTACTACACCATCAAGACACAAATCTCAACATAAAGCTTTGAAAACATAATGAATCATAACCCAAAAACAACGTGGGCAAGAATGATACATAAACATGGCTGAGATTTACATAACGGCGTAGCACAAAGAATTTCACTATAGAATTTCGGCTCTTGCATGATCTTTTGACAAATGGACTCTCACGGTACACTCGAACACTCAATGTATGTAAAAGGTGATTTCTTTATGTGTAAATGTTTGAGACACTCACCTATCTACGACTTATGAAAATGTGTCTGCAGTCTAATATGGTAAACAATTCAAAACACAAGTCAAAGATCACAATGCACATAGAAAAGAAGCCGAAAAAGTAATGAAGAAGGCTTTGGGAAATGGGTGAAAGGTGGACAAATAGTTATGGTCATGTGAAGGTTAGAATGAGCTAGCAACTGGCCAATGAATACTCAAACCAAACTTTCGGTGAATTTCCCACAAAACAAAAGATGAAGCCAGAAGTAACAATTGGCTTATTACACACGAAACATAAGGGTAAACTCCTTCTGAATATTGACTTGACATTTTGAGGAGATACTCACAACTTCTTCTCTTATTTCTTTTCCGATTTTTTCAATTTTTTCTTTTTTCAACTTTTTTTTTTTCTTTTCTTTTCTTTTGAACATCACTTCTTGAACATTTTCGTTCTACCAAATTCACTTTGTTATTAAGGAACAAAATCTTCTCAAAAGAGCACCCATACACCATAGTCTAGCTACTAGCTCAAAAGGTAGGCAGTTTTTGTATGTAGCTATTATTTTGTGAAGCATTTGTATGAAGGGGCTTAATTTTGAGGTGTAATTCAAAGTGAAAAAGGCTTCAAATCTTAGTGAATCATGAATGCAATGCTTATAGAAATGAAATGAGAACCATACTTATGCGTTTTGTCATGACACACATCACAAGGAGAACTACACACACCTAAATGAGACTGGGTATAGATGTACCAGCCTAAGGAGTTTCTACCTTACAATATATGTAACTTGCCAAATGTCAAGATCAAGCGTACTCATCTATAGATTCATTCTATGCTTACTGTGTACAAGACTTCCCCATGTATGCACAATTCAATGAATATTGAATCATTATCTTTTGAAAGCTCTAAGTTTGAGAAATGTAACATGATAGCATAGTAAACAAGCAAGCAAAACATGAAAAGCATTCAATTGTGTTCAAAATTTTAAATTTTCTCAAAAAATCTTCTCTTTCTTTTATTCAAAATTTGAAAAATATAAACTAAAATGCAAAATGGGAAAATGCAATTCCTCCCCCAAGCTAAACATCACATTGTCCTCAATGTGAGCACAAAAACTTAATATGCAATGAGATGCTTAATGGGAAAAAGGAAAAAATGAAAGAAAAATGAAGCTTACTAGTCAGCGCGGACTCCCCCAAGCTAGTCTTTTGGACTTGACAAGGAAGGTCTTTATAGATTATTCAAAAACTCTTTCATCTGCAAAATGAATCCTAACAACAAAAAAAAAAGGGAATAAAAAAAAAAATATGCAAAAAGAAAAGGAACACGGGTTGCCTCCCGAGAAGCGCAATTTAAAAAGTCTTGCTAGACTCTAGTTCTTTCTTTGAAATCATCCTTTATCTTTAAGCTCACTATCATCCAAGCTTGTCATCATAGCCTGCTTTACATTCTCCATCCATGCCAAGCTTTTCCGAGAATAGCCCGTTCTAGCACCTTTAGCAGTAGTGCTTTTAGTATGATCACCTGCAAGAGAATCAACACTAACATGTGCCTCCACCGGATCCGTCAGTAAAGATCGAGGCATAGAAGAAACAATAGAAGAGTCATCAACATTAAGCACATAACAAGGTTCTTCTACCACATGACTCCTAACGGTGGCATTTTTACTAAAGGTCACCTTGTCATCTCCTATCTCTAGTGTCAACTTCCCATTCTTGACATCAAAAACTGCACCAGTGGTGTGCAAAAAGGGTCTTCCCAAAATGATTGGGATTTGAGAGTCTTCGACAATGTCAAGTACTAGAAAGTTAACGGGAATGAAAAACTTACCAACCTTGACGGGCACATCTTCTAAAACACCCATAGGTTGTTTTAGAGAACGGTCCGCCATTTGCAAAGTAATATTAGTGCATTTCAAAGCACCCATGTTGAGTTTTTCAAACATAGAAAAGGGCATGACACTTACACTAGCACCTAGGTCGCAAAGGGCCTTATCAATGGTATATGTGCCTATAGTGCAAGGGATGGAATAACTACCAGGGTCCTTGAGTTTTGGTAGAGACTTATTTTGCAAGAGTGCACTACACTCTTCAGTGAAAGCTATGGTCTTAGTCTCATTGAAAGATCTCTTCTTGTTGAGGACTTCCTTCATAAACTTGGAGTAAGAAGGAACTTCGGAAAGCAATTCAAGGAAAGGGACAGTTACCTTTAAGTTTTTAACGACGTCAAGGAATTTACCATACTTTGCCTCCTCCTTGTGCTTGGCTAATGTTTGGGGAAATGGGACCTTGATCTCAATAGGAATCTCGGCCTCTTTCCCTTTTGACATGGGCACCTCAGCTTCAATATTAACAACCACGGGCTCATCATTGTGCTTACCACTTCTTGAGGAAATGACATTTATAGTTTCGTGAGGTTGGTAACATTGTGAAGGCAGCTGCCCTTGGGTTTGGTGGGTATTAGAAGAGGTAAATTGGGAAATTTTAGTTTCCAACAATTTGATGGCGGCGTCCTTAACTTGATCACTCTCTTGAAATTGAGCTATCATGGTGTCTTGCCTTTGAGCTAATTGCAGTATTATGGCTTCAAGTTTACGTACACCATTGTCACTCTGTTGAAATGTAAAGGATTGGAGTTGTTCCAGCTTTTGTGTGAGAAGGGCTACTTGGGCTTGTAAAAGTGTTAAAGCGGGGTCTTCTTGCTTAGATTTCGATGGTATGGAGCGGGAATTTCTATATTGAGAATCGTGAATTGCCACGGATTCAATGGTAATGTGGGCATTTTCAACATTGATTTGATCAAATCGTCCATTGTTAGCAGAATCCAGGATTTGACGGGACTCTATATAACACCCATTATAGAATGTGATAGCAAGGAGCCATGAATCTAACCCATGATGAGGACACTCTCTTTGTAAATCCTTGTACCTCTCCCAGGCTTCATATAGGCTCTCATCATCCCCTTGTTGGAAACCAGTGATTTGACTTCTCAACAAAGCGGTCTTTTCTGGGGGGAAGTACTTTTGGTAGAAGGCAAGAGCTAAGCTCTCCCAATCGGTGATACCTAAAGTAACCTTATCAAGGCTATGAATCCACAACTTTGTCTTACCCTTCAAAGAAAATGAGAAGAGCATCTCTCTAATTTGCTCTTGGGTGACTCCATTTTGTCTAATAGTGGAGCAATAGTCACAGAAGTTTTGGATGTGAAGGTTGGGATCTTCTGTGGCATTGCCACTAAATTGGCTTCTTTCTATGAGGTTAATGAAGGAGGGTTTGATTTCAAAGTTTTGGGCTTCGATTTGGGGTGTAGTAATACCCCTTGGAAGTGTTTCTGCGGTGGGTTTGGAATGGTCTGAAAGTCGAACCATTTCCGAATGTGAAAGTGAAGATGGAACGAAGATTGAGTGGTTTTTGTGAATGGAGATGAGAATGGATCTGCTTCTCCTTCGAGATTAGATAGAATATCCGAGTATTTCTCACGAATACGATCTAAACTTAAAGTATCAGAAGCTTTTGAAATCTCGTTGAATAGCTTTTGTCTCCTACGCAGAGTTCTTTCTAGTTCGGGGTCTAAAAAGATAGAGGTCCCTAGTCTAGAAGATCTGGGCATAAGATTGAAAAGCTAAGATGAAAAAAATCAAGAGAGGTCTAAAGGAATTTGGATTCCTAAAGACTAGATAAAACTAATTGGGATAAAAATCACAAGGAAAAGGAAAACTAAACCGTGCTCCCCGGCAACGGCGCCAAAATTTGATCGGGCCTGTCGCAAGCCCAATACAAAGATAAATTACCCAGACTAGGCTAATAACAAATTAATGTAATTAGGGAAGTAGGGGTCGATCCTCAGGGAGATGGTGTTTCCTATGGAATGTGAATTGTCTCGCAATTGAGTTCTATCTAATGATTATCTGGGTTTTGAGATTTTTGATATCTAAACTAATATAAAGCATAAATAAAAACAAAATAAAAACAAAATAAAAATAGTAAAGCAAGTAATGAAAAGCATCTAGGGAAGTAGGTTCACACATGTAGATTGATATATTGATGAAATTGGATTTAGGATATGCAAATAATTCATTGAGCGTTCGTAAGAATGGCGTGTTCATTACAATCATAGATCAGATGGTCTAGCAGGCTTTTAGTGCGATTTACTAGGTCTTAATCCACTACGTCACGCTTTGTCTATTCAATTCCTGTATATCTACCTTGGAAAAGAATTCCATACTAGTCTATGATTTTAGCTAAAAATCGTTAACTATCGTTACAATCCAAACATGCATAGACACAACGTTTTAAAGGCATAATTTCTTTATCCATTTATCATCTTTTAATCAATCTAACATGGCTACCCTACACCCTAGAAAGGATGACTACTCACTCATGATGATATCTATGTCTAAAATGATATTAACAATGAAAACTAGGATGGACATGTTTATTTGGTTTTGACTCTTTATATGGCGATAATAACGACGCTAATTGATAATCTAGGAAACGAAACAACGATTATAACGGTACTAAAATGAATCTAAGACAATATGTAAAGCAAATAACAATCAAATGGAAAACAATAAGAACATTAAACAAGGGATAAAACAGAAATACCTATATGACGATCAATGGCGATAATGATAACAATAATAGAAAATCCTTGCACATAATAAACGGTCCTTGAATTACAACACTTGTAGCCAACAAAGTAGACTACAAAGATTGAAACTCTTATTAATCTAAACTAAAGTTTTGATATGGAAAGGAAAGAAGTAAACTAAGAACTAAAGACTAAAGAAGAAGAAAATGAGAGAAGAGAGACTAGTTCTCCCTTCCTCCTAATCTAAAGAGGAAATGTAAGAAGAGAAGAGAAGAGGATTGTAAGAAAGGTGTGTGATATGATATGAGGGCTAGAGCATCTATTTATAGTATTAGGGTTTTGGGGAGAAGAGGTCGGGCATTAAACACATAGGACAAAAGTAGGAAGAAAACGCCGTTTTTTCGAAGCAGCACAAAAACCCTATCGGGTACACACAAACCCGATCGGGTATTTTGTCTTCTGGAAGCTTTTGACTAACGCTTCATCTCCTGTTGCTTTGACTTGACTTCCAACATCCCCCTTGACCTCTTGAGTCGGGTTTGTTGATAGGGTTTAATGTAAAGCGATGATTTCTTCCTTTCAATTGATTGATCTTTCGACAACTACGAAACCGTCTTTGCTTCTTCTCTCTTTCGAATTAGTGAACCTTCTTGAAATGCCTTTCACTTGGTCAAGCCTGCTTCTTCAAATCGTCGGGTTCTAGGCAAATGCTCGGTAATATAGAAAAAGGGCGTAGAAACGTCACTTTCCCTACAAAACATGTTAGAACATAGGAATTCGCCTAGAAGACGATATTAGCTCATAAAATGGCTTAACAAAGCACAAATGACATACAAAACCGAGCTACAATGGGGGTTAAAACCATACAAATATTCACTTATCAGTAGAGATTAAGGACTTTACTTGGTAGTCTTTTTGTTTATGCTAAGTGTTAGGATTAACTTGTTTTATTTTTGTTTCTTATGAAGATGGTTAGACCTCGAGTAGTAGAGAATGTTATGCTAGAAGCTCTTACTCAAGATGCGGCAATTGCTCAAGCCAACCAAGTTCCCCCTCATAGAGAAGACAACCACCAAGGAGGCTACGCTTGGGTGGCTAGCCAGATAGCCAGAAGCAAGATTATACCTTATGGTGGAGAGCCGGACCCTACCGAGCTCTCGGAGTGGCTTCGAGAGATGGAGAAGCAGTTTGACTTATACCAAGTCCGTGAAGAGGACAAGGTAAGGATTGCTAAGAACATCTTAGTGAGGAAAGCCGATAATTGGTGGGCGATTACTAATCCCACCGCTGCTCTTGAAGCCGACTTCAATTGGGAATGCTTCAAGGCTCTTATAGAAGGCCGATTTTATCCTAAGGAGCTCAAGCAACAAAGGCTCAAGGAATTTATTGACTTCAAGCAGGGTGACTTATCGGCACAAGACTTCACCACCCAATTTAACAAGCTTGCTCATTTTGCTCCAAGGCTCATCAAGAATGATGAGGACCGAGCTTTTTACTACCGCAACAAGCTTATTGCTTTACTCCAAAGCAAAGTTAGGAGAAATTCTACATCCTTTGGAGAATTGTATGATGATGCACTATGGGCCGAGAACTCTATGAAGGCTATCAAAGATGAAGAAATGATGAAGAGTTCCCCTCCTTCCTTCACTCCTAGGCCAAATTTCTATGGAAAAAGGTCGTTTACTCCTTCGACTTCCAATTCTTATGCCAACAAGAGGAGATTCAGTCCTCCCCCAAATGCAAATGCAAGAGCTCCCGCTCCTTTCGTTCCCCGAGCTACTTCTAACGTGGCTCATAGGCCATATTCTCCCCCTCAAGCTCAAGGTCGCTTTTGTAACCGTTGTAGACAACCACACCACCCCGGTGTAGCATGTTACAACCGACCTTATGTTTGCTTCTTTTGCCAAAAGAGTGGTCACTGTTATGATGATTGCCCCGATCGGAAGTTGCCCCCTCCAATTGCTAAACCCAAGGGATCTATCTTCGTTCTAAGCCGAGCCGAAGCCGATGCTCATCCGGAGATAATTACGGGTATGTTCTCAATCTTAGAGCAACCGTGTCTTATTCTATTTGATACCGGTGCTTCTATGTCCTTTGTGTCTTCAACTTATGTTGATAAATTATCTATCGAGCCTACTCCTAGTGAGGATACTTCCATATCCTTACCATCCGGAGAAATTATCTCTTGTTCTACTCTTTATCCTAATGTTCCAATCTCTATTGTGGGTACTCTCTTTCCCGCTAATCTCCTTAAGTTTCCTCTAGGAGAGTTCGATGTAATTCTAGGTATTGATTGGTTAGCGTTATACCATGCTAGGTTCGAGTGTAGAGATCAAAATATTTATTTAAAGAGTCCTTTAGGAGTTAGAATAACCTATAAGGGATCTCATTCCCGAATGGGTGTGTCTTTGATTTCCGCAATGAAATTGGTGAGTATGGTAAGAAAGGGTCACCAAGCATACTTGTGTATTGTGACTTCTACAACTACCTCCTTACCAAATATTCAAGATGTGCCTATAGTTCGTGATTTTTTTGATGTACTCCCCGAAGACTTCCCCGGGATTCCTCCCGAGCGTGATGTTGAGTTTTCCATTGATCTTGTTGCCGGATCCAGACCCATAGCTAAAGCTCCATACTGTATGGCTCCAACTGAATTGAAAGTGTTAAGGAAGCAACTTGATGATATGATTGAAAAGGGTTTCATTCGACCAAGTGCCTCGCCTTGGGGTGCTCCCGTTCTCTTTGTGAAGAAGAAAGATGGTTCAATGAGACTTTGTATTGATTACCGTGAGTTGAACCGAATTACAATCAAGAATAGGTATCCTTTGCCAAGAATTGAAGATTTGTTCGATCAACTAAAGGGTGCTTCTACTTTTTCCAAGATTGGTTTGAGATCCGGTTATCACAAAATTCCCGTTCGTGATGCCGATATACTAGAAGACCGCTTTTAGTACAAGATATAACCACTTTGAGTTCAAGGTGATGCCATTTGGATTGACAAATGCTCCTGCTATTTTTATGGATCAAATGAACCGCACATTTAGTGAGTATCTTGACAAGTGTGTAGTGGTGTTCATCGACGACATTCTTATTTCCCCAAGACCGAAGAAGAGCATGCTATTCATCTTAGGACTATTTTGGGTGTCCTCCGTCGTCAAAATTGGTTTGCCAAATTCTCCAAGTGTGAATTTTGGTTACCTAAAGTGTCCTTTCTTGGGCATGTAATTTCTAAAGAAGGTGTGATGGTAGACCCTTCTAAAATCGAAGCTGTGGTGGATTGGAAAAGTCCGACCGATGTTAGAGAAGTCCAAAGTTTTCTTGGTTTAGCTGGTTATTACCGTAGATTTGTGAAGGATTTATCAAAGCTTGCTAGACCGATGACCCAATTGTTGAAGAAAGAATCCAAGTTCCTATGGAATGAAGCTTGTGAAGCCGCTTTTCAAAAGTTAAAGAAAAGGTTGACTACCGCTCCGATGTTAACTTTACCTGAAGATGGAGTAGACTTTGATGTCTATTGTGATGCTTCCAAGATGGCATTGGGTTGTGGACTTATGCAAATTAGGAAAGTGGTTGCTTATGCCTCGAGACAGTTGAGAGTTCATGAAGTGAACTACCCTACTCATGATTTGGAATTTGCCGCCGTGGTTCATGCCTTGAAAGTATGGAGACACTATCTTATTGGTGTTCATTGTCGCATATTTACCGATCATAAGAGTTTGAAGTACATATTTACTCAAAAGGAGTTGAATATGAGACAAAGAAGATGGTTGAAATTGGTGAATGATTATGATTTTGAATTGTTATACCATGAAGGGAAGGCAAATGTTGTTGCCGATGCTCTTAGTAGGAAATCTTCTCATGCATTGAATGCTATGTGGGTATTACCCGAAGATCTTTGTGCCGAATTTCGAAAGTTGAAATTGGAGTTCGTGGAACGTTGATTTGATTATGTTGGTGCTATGGTTGCCGAACCTGTTTTCCTCCGCGAGATCCGCGAAAGCCAAGTTGATGATCCTACCTACAAGTCTATTCAAGCCAAGCTTCTAGAAGGAAAAGCTAAAGACTTCCAGTTTGATGACAAAGGTGTCCTTCGACTCCATGACCGTTTGTTTGTACCTAATACTCTTGACTTGAGAAAGCGAGTTCTTGATGAAGCTCACCTTTCTCCTTATTCTATCCACCCCGGAGGTGATAAGTTGTATAAAGATTTGAAGCTACAATTTTGGTGGCCGAATTTGAAAGGCGATGTTGTGTCCTATGTTGGAAGATGTCTTACTTGCCAAAAAGTGAAAATCGAACACAAGAGGCCTGGTGGATTGCTACAACCTTTGGATGTTCCACTATGGAAGTGGGAATCTATTTCTATGGATTTTGTCATGGCTTTGCCAAGGACCGTTGGAAGTAAAGATGCCGTTTGGGTTATTGTTGATCGTTTGACCAAGAGTTCTAGATTCATTCCGATCAAAGAGACTTGGACTTAGATCGACTAGCCAAAGCCTATGTTGATGAGATCGTTAGATACCATGATGTTCCCAAGGAGATCATATCCGACCGAGGTCCGAGGTTTTGTTCGAGATTTTGGAAGGCCTTACAAGAAGCCATGGGTAGTAAATTGTTGATGAGTACCGCATTTCATGCCAGTACCGATGGTCAGACCGAGAGGACTACTAAGACGTTAGAAGACTTGCTTAGGGCTTGTGCACTCGTCTTCCATTCTAGTTGGGAAAAGACTCTACCGTTTGTGGAGTTTTCTTACAACAATAGTTATCATGCCTCGATCAAGATGGCTCCTTATGAAGCTTTCTATGGAAGGAAATGCCGAAGTCCTATTTGTTGGGATCAATTGAGTGATGTTTGTGACTTAGGTCCCGATGTTCTTGTTGAAACCATTGATCATGTGAAGGTCATTCGTGATAGAATGAAAGCTGCTCAAGACCGACAAAAATCTTATGCCGATGTCCGAAGAGGACCGTTAGAATTTGAAGTTGGAGATAAAGTGTTCTTGAAAGTATCTCCGATGAAGGGTGTTAAAAGGTTTAGTGTAAAGGGTAAATTGAGCCCGAAATACATTGGACCCTTTGATATTGTGAAAAGAATTGGTGTCGTAGCTTACAAGTTGGACTTGCCCCCGAATTTGAATAAAGTTCAAGATGTCTTCCATGTTTCTCAATTGAGGAAGTACGTTAGTGATCCAAGCCATGTCTTTCAAGCTGAAATGCCCAAGCTAGAGCCGAATTTATCCTTTGAAGAGAAGCCAATCCGCATTCTAGATCGCAAGGATAAGAAGTTGAGAAGTAAAGTGGTGCCTTTAGTGAAACTTTTGTGCAGATGTGCAAATGTTGAAGAAGAGACGTGGGAAACGGAAGCTTCTATGCGTATTAAATATCCAAGCCTTTTCGATTAAGGTATCTTTCTTTCGCTCAAGTTTCGAGGGCGAAACTTTTTAAAAGGTGGGGTGATTGTAACACCCGCAAATGTACCCTATTTTTTATATTAAAAATATTATCCGGATACTTTTCAACGAAATTTAGATTTAATCTAGAATTAAA
>JAIUZE010028191.1:0-39485 GCA_022085475.1 Heliosperma pusillum
GACTGTCTCTTGAGTATTAAGCAGTTTTTGGTGACTTTGTTTCTTTCTCATGGTCGACCGTAACAGGAGGCTAAGTAGATTTTTACTGGGTTCTCATTTCATACTGTGCTTGTTCTGCAATATTCGATGTTGAAAAATATCCAACCTTTATCAGGTTATGTTATTTCTCAGGGCCACTCGAGGAGTTGTAACTGAAATGCATGACCATGCTCGAATAAAGATTCGTTTATCAGTTAAGTTACTCTCTAGTCGAGGAAACCACTCTTGATACTGATCACTTGTAAACTACGACCTTTGTGAATACGAACTTTGCAAATTGGTTTACATTGAGTGGGAGAAATTTATTATGGATATGAGAATCGGTTATCGCACATACACTTGTACGGACAAGTGGGAGATTGTTGGAGCCAGTGTCCTCCACAGTTAGTGCAATAACATAAATAAATCTCTGTAGGTTCACAGGGTATACTTTGTATAATAATCAGTTGATTAACGTTTATCAATAACGGTTGGCTCGCTAGAAGTTTGACGTTATTGTCATTTTATTATGGCGGTGATCAACTGGTCCCTATAAGTCACACCTATAGGATGTGTCTGAGAGATGTGATTATATGAATAATATAGTCATATTGATGCCTTATACGACTAAAAGGTTAGTCGATGTATTTGACTAAAAGGTTAGTCAAAAATAATGATGATAGACGGATTAAACTGTTAATTCGTAAATCGAATATAAACTGTTATATTTAATTAATGTAAATAATGTTAGCTTAAACGAACTAATCAGTTAATTCGTGATTAAATATAAACCGTTATATTTAATTAAGCAAATGTATTACTCGTAATAATTATTGTAAATATTGTCAGACATGTATTAATAAATCGACTGCAAAAGGTTGAGTGGACTTATTAATAAGATGACGATATTAGTGACGATAATTATAATAATACAATGGATGTTATTTACTAAGTGTGACCGAAAAATATGAAGCAATAAATGGATATATCTACTCGGTCCAAATCGGTTTGGAAAGGATCCTAATTGCAATTTCTTATTTTAGGAAAACCTAGCTAGTATGATTAGGGGAGAATAAAAGAAAAATACCTAGGGTTTTTGATAGGGGGTAACGGCACAAATAAAAACACTAGGGTGATTTTTCTCTCAATTTTTTTTCTCTCTAGATCTATCATCAAACCTCACATAAAATTAGCGGTAATTTTGTATAATCGTTCTAGCACGATTAAGGCATATCAAGGAGCATTTTGGGTGCAACTAGTAGGAGATATCATACTTTTGATATTGTTCTTAAGCCAATTTGCAAGGACCAAAGGTTGATTTTTATCTCTTATTTATATCGTTATTTTCATATATGACTCGTTATTTCGTAGCTTATAATTTTGTTATAATCCTGAAATTTAGAGCTGAAATATACGGATATTTTTCCTACAGTAACAGTATCCTCGGTGGTGAGACCAAAATATCTAGCAAAGTTCTCTAAGTTCATATTATAATCATCATTAAACAAGTGAAACTGAACTTGAGGCATGGTGTTTCTATTTCTAGACCTATGCAACTCGAATGAGCTTAAGAATTCAAGGGTTAATTGAGGGTAGGTCTCATAACTAAAATTCATGCTAGCATTCATACCTAAGCCCCTAAATAACACTTTAACATGCTCATAAAGTTTCATATGTCGTAAAGAAGAAACATTGAGGAACTTAGTAGCCCTCATACCTTTGCTTTTAAGTATACACCAATTTTGCCATTGCTTGTGTGAGCTAAATTCTACATCCGGAAAGTTAGGATCATGCATAGCATTTCCTTGATTTTCGGGTTGAGCATTTTCTTCAATCATTTTTATATCTTCTTCTTTTGCTCTACTACTCTCTCCTTGATTGGAGGTTTTTGCCCTCTTTGATTTCCTTAATGTAGGTGCCATTTTCTACAAATAACTAGTATTAAAACACTTCATTCATAAACATAATTGGATAGCATAAGTGTTATAATACCAAGCTTTGAGCACAAATTCAAGCATAGTGATCTTAGGGAAACATTGTCATGCTATCTTTTGAGCACAAATGGATGTTTTAAGCATAACAATATGTCACTAAGATGAAAAACATATACTTAAATCATGAGCTTGGCTACTACCTAAGGGTACTAATACTACTACAAAAACAGGCTATGACAACGGTTAAAAACCGTTGTAATATTAAAAAGCGGACGTTGTTAAAGCCTCCGTTGTTAAAGGTTTTAACAACGGTGCCGATTTAATAAAAATACCGTTGTGAATAGTTTTAACAACGGTCATAAGTCGTTGTTATTACTAGATAACTGTTGTTAAAACGTGTGAATAATTATGGTGGGAAAGATACGAGAACGGTTCTATGAAATTAAACCGTTGTTAAAGGTATGGTTAATTTTGGTGGGAAGGATTATAACAACGCTTTAATTTTTCAAACCCGTTGTGAATATTGTTAATTACAACGGAGTATAATAAAGAAGCCGTTGTGGAAAGTTTTAATAACAACAGGTATTCTATAATACACCGTTGTTAAAGGTATGATAAGTTTTGGTAGGAAATATGTTACAACGCTTTTAATGAATTTTGAAAAACCGTTGTTATTATTTTTATTATTGTTTTTGAAAAAATTGAAATTTGTTCCCATGCCACCAGTTAAAATCCTGCATAAATCAGCAGCAGTAGCAGCAGCATAAACCAATTTCAGAAGCAGCAAAATGATATATCTATATATAAATCAGAGCAATTCATGTACAGGGCAATTCATGTACATGGCAATTCATGTACAGCAGCAGCAAGATGATATATACAACCAAAATGATCTCTTTCAGAGCAATTCATACTTACAACTCGCTCTAATTAATGACTTCTACATACAAATTAAAGTTCCCTATCTGCTTCCAAAATAATCTAAGTTTCATTTATTCTTTGTTTGTTCATCAAGGACGTATTTGCCCAACAAGTCCCTTACCTCGTCTATATTGTGCTTAGTGTACTCAGGGACATGTGGCGTGTTGATTGAATACTGCGGATAAAACAAATAAAAGACATCGATCAGTACGGTAACAACAGTATAGGCATATCATACATAATTAGCAACATCGATCATATATATATAGCAGAAAAGATATCAGCTCTAATGAAAAAAAGTAAATAATAGCTACATTAAACTACTAACTCTTTCTGGAATGCTGATATATCTTCGCCTAATAATCTCCAACATGAAACGACAAACGTAGTATCCACATTGGATGCTATCCGGCTGTTTAGGGACCTATTATTACATAATAAACGAAGAGACGAGAAGGCAATTACCAATTAGTTTAATGCGTAATTAAAAAAGACAGATGTATATGCGTAATTAGTTTAATGCACTTAATTATTAAGGGTATTGTATTTGCGCGTACGTACCCCTGTTATCGTAATAAAAGTAGGGCCATCATCAGAATATTCTGTCGGTTGATCGCCGGTTGCTCTTTTCTTCTCAAAGGCCCTTTAAAAAAGGAAAGAGGCCGAAAGTCACATAAACTTACTTAATAATAATAAATGAAACTTAATATTATGTGCCAAATCATCATCAGTATTATAAACTTACTTAATAATCAACTTCTTAAAGGTCTCGGATGGTTGTCCATGCAAAGAGTCCAACCAAAATACTTTCTTCGTGGTCGGATTGATCGCTGCTAGCACCCAATGTCTCCTAGAGATCGAGAGACACATCATTATTAACAAGCACAACATGCATCATAACCAAACATATAAAACTGCAATTGTATTTGGAATCGTAATATTAATTATATATTACCCGGCTTCATTATAAGGGGCAAAAATGAGCTTATTGTTTTTCGCCAACTCCCCAGCAATATAATTTACACGTTCTTCATACGAAAACATCTCGATATGCATAGATAAAACATTTGGGCACATGAATCCGTATTGAGGAAGTGGATTAATATTGGTCTCGGCGGGGATCACAACCGAGTTCAAGTACCTACATGCCGGTTTTAATTCCGATATTATAAACATTGTATCTTACTTAGTCAGAATATTAGAATACTGCATGATTTAATTTATTAAGAAACTTACTTCATCCAAACATATAGGTGTTGGACATCAATCTCGTCAAGGCCAGCCCAAACGGCTAGCGTTTCCCAATCCAGCATTGCTTGGCGTTCTACCCCTACAATATCATTCTCGAGCGGAATAACTATTAATTGCTCGCTTGCTATGCGTCTCTCAGCCTCCTTATAAAGCTCCAGCATCGCCACCGTTCGTACTTTTTCCATGTAAACGTTCCCATGAACTTTAGTACTGGATAGACTCCTGACCTCTTTCAGCTTGGGGAAATGATGCGGTGTGCTACCTTTCACAACCTACATGTGGCTAACTAAATTAAGTTGCTCTTTCAATGATGAGGCGATAGTAGAACTTAAAATATAAAGAGAGTTGATTAAATACCTCATCAAGTTGTTGTATTGACGAGGTAGTAGAAAGATTATTGTCTATCGAGTTAGACTTATCCATGTTTTTTGTTACCTACAAAACAAAAATAAAACATAGTATAAATTTCACTATTTATGAAGGTGATGAACAAAGACAAAAGGCGGGTTAAATTAGATGTATTTTTCTAACCCCGTCTACATTCTGTTGAATTTTACAATCACGAGCCAAGTAAATGTGGCTTTGAGGCCATTGGACAAAACATTTAACCGCATCTGCCAGTATTACTATGTCGTCGCGGACTGGGACGGGCAGTTTACGGGTTCCATAGCCCTTCACGACTCCCACTATCCCCACTTTTGCATGCTTCGGCAAGAGTCGTACGCCATGAACCAAGATGGTTTCCGCTGAGTCCTTGGGCTTTGGGTATACGAAACCCCGAGCAACAATCACATTCTCTTTGAATGAAGGGTCGGCGAGACGAACAACTACCCGCTGTTTTGTGGCCTGAAGAATACACATTATTTACTAAATACCAAAATATAATAGATATCATAAATGATCTATATTGAGTATATAATGTAAAGTTAGTTACAAGTATTTATTGTTGGTGGGTAGGCTATTATACTTGAACATGTCCAGACCAGATTTAGCACTGACAGCATATACTAACTTCTTATATTCTACATACCTCCTTATTGTCACCCGTCTTCTCAGCCGGCTCCTCAAGTTGCGTCCCCTTTTCAGAGTTATTTACCTTATAAAATTAATTAACCAATCAAAGGCATGCAATGGCTGCTGGAAAGAACAAATGCAGAGGTTCAAAATGGTTAAGTCGTATTTACCTTATCGGCTTGAGGTATCAAAACCTCAGCAGCATTAGGTACCTCACCCGTCTCCTCAAGTTGCGTCCCCTTTTCCGACTCATTTACCTAATAAAATAAACCAATCAAAGGCATGGCTGCTAGAAAGAACAAATGCAGAAAAAAAAAATCATATTTACCTTATCGGCTTGAGGTATTAAAACCTCGACAGCAGTAGGTACCTCACCCATCTTCTCAGCCGTCTCCTCATGTATTGGCAAGGTAGTAGTGTCTGCCTCTTGGCAAATCTGTTGCACTACCTCACCCTTTTTAATGACATCCTCCATCATCTTCAATTCTTCTTCGGAAGGCTTGCCTCCAGAATTCATCTTCAGTATCACGGAGGCCAATAACTGAACCTGCACGCCCAAAATGTAGAATCAGCAATTTGTTAAAACAATAACATGTGAATTTTAAATGACAATAACAAATGGTATACGTACCATGTCAGCCTTCCCCTTATTTTTCTTCTTCTTGTTCGAGCTAGTTGTCCCATAATATTTCGTGACTCCGACATGTAATGGGACGCCCCTCAATCGACCTGGATGCTCGGGACGGCCGATCGCTCTAGCAAGAACGTCGTCACGACCACTCGAAGTGAATTTCCCTTCCGCAACCTCCTTCAGAACATTCTCCTATAATATATTAAATAAACTTAATTTAATTTTTGTTACTAAAATAAATAGATAGTTAGACATACAAAAATTGAACAATAAAGTTATTAAAAACCCGTCTTAATAAAAATAATACTTACTATGTTGGCCAAGACTTCCTGATCATATTCGTTACATGTTCGGGATCCTTTAGGCGTGTGCCCTTCTTTATAAGTTACGTGCCGATTCAAGTCGGTCACACCTTTTGACACCTACACGTTAACTCAAAAATAATATAGGTATACATGTATATCAAGTCCAAGTATGATTAAAAAAATCTAATATATAGATGCTACTTACGAGATTTTCTTCTATCAATCTGTAACCGCCTCGAGAACCATAATATACCCCCCGCTTCTGTGAGATGTTAGCACGATTTCTGGCGCTAACGCTCTTCAAATCATATAAAATCGCAAGTAGATGAGACAATTAGAAAATTATAGATACAAGTAGAGTTTTAGAAAAATTTAACCTGAAACTTTTAGAAAAATGTAACCTTAAGTAGAGTTTTACAAAAATGTAAACATATGACATGGATACTTAACCTGAAACTTTTCAGTAGCTCGTTTCGCCTTATAATTCTCCCATTGTTGCTGAGTGATGTGGGGGTACTTTGTCGGTGGGCTCTTATGCATCTGCCCCGTCTCCTTGTCCACATACAAGTGTAATTTGGCAAGGTCACACCTCCACTGCCTTAAGACTGCCGCTGCCTTACGTAATAGATACTTATCATGGCAGTCAGGAATATCGAAAGCTTCCTGCATCATCATCAGATATACTAATAAGCGGCTGTCTAATATCATACCTTTATACGAACCTTTATACGGCTTCCTGCCTTATGTAATAGTAACTTATGCAAAATAAAATGGTGTTTAGCTAAAGATATTATCATACCGTTATACGTTTCAAGAGTAAGTTCTGCAATGAAGGATTTATATTCCTGAAATCATCTAAATCTATAGGCACAAACTGTTTGGTTGTAACTCCAATCCAAGTGGCTAAATGGCTAGCATTTGGACCAGTAGGAACACCTTTCACACGCCATTTTATTTCCATCGGCGTTTTTGCCGCTATAGCTGCAAGGGCTGCAGAGCACTTCGAAGCACCCCTCTCACCAGGCTTATCCCCCTTATCATTGTTGTCTACTCTTTTCCGTTTTTCACCCATGATAATCCTAAGACACTACGACCTTCAAAATAAATGAAATAGTAACGGAACAGAGTCATGCATACAGCGATTCTAAAACCCTAAGACCTTGAAATGAATGAAATAGTAACGGAACAAATAAAGAGTCATGCAGAGATTCTAAAACTCTAAAAACTTAGAAAGGAATGAAACTACATGATAAAGAGAACGATAAATAGAAAATGAAAACAAAAAGATGAACGTCAAACTTAAAACCCTAAAGACGAAACACAAAAATTACCTGATAAAGAAAATGAGAACAGGGTGATGATAAAGAGAACAGGATGATGATCACGAGTACGAGGAGGATGATGATGATACTAAACAAAAAGATTTGTGTTGTACACGAGGATGATTGTAAACGAGGAGGATGATGATGATAATGTACGTGTGTAAAATTTACTCTATAGGATTGTAAATTATTTTTTATTAAGAGAAACTAAAGGGTTTATTAAGAGAAACTATTGACAACGGTTATTCTACAAACCACCGTTGTTATAGAGTAATAACAACGGTTAAATAACACCCGTTGTAGAAAGTAATAACACTAAGACAACGGTTTATTTATTATAAACCGTTGTTGAAAGTAATAACAACGGTGAATTTCTAAAACACCGTTTTTATAGATTATGTATATTTTTTTAATTTTTCAGATACGCGCGCGCGGTATTAAAATTTGAGGCACGAAATAAACTCATTAACTTTGCTCTAAATTAATTTATTTAACTTTGCTCTAAATTTAATTTAATTTATTTTACTTTGCTCTAAATTTTATATTATAGGCGTAAGTTACGTTTAATTATTAGCTCGTATCGGGTTTGGCCTGGGAATCAATTCCAATCGGGTTAGATTCGGCGGGTTTGTAATTAATAACTTTATCGATCGGGTTAGTTATTAATTATTTTTAGTTTTTTATTCAATTACCTCGAATCGGGTCATTTTCTTTTTAATTAAGGAACTGGTTATTATAATTATCATGCATCACTAGTTAACCTGAAACTAATCGATCGGGTTGCCAGGCCAGCAGTTACGGATCGGGCAATCCACTTTCTAGATCAGAGCAAGCGTAGCTACGTACTTCAATTCGGGTCGATCGCTTTTGGGCAGGGTCGGGGGCACGTGTCATTATTAATTAATTACCTCGTATATATATATGTACTACTTATTGATGATGATATATATATATATATATATATATATAATAATTAAATGATGATGACTTCCGGATCTCTAATTAACGACGCTCGTACTACAATTTGCAATAATAACAGATTCATCAATGCACATACATGCAATTCAAGTAAGTATTATATATACACGTACGTCAATGTTTCCCAAATTAAATAATAATGATGATATATATATATATATATATATATATATATATATATATATATATATATGGCCTGGGGTCGATCGACTTCGTTCATCCAATTCAAGTACGCTAATAAACGGGCCGTTTTTGCATCACAAACCTGAAACTGTCCGACCCAAAATTAATTAGCTCGCTAGTATCGGTTTATTTTATTTAATTCGATAGAAATCATTATTTATTATCCGCGTGATGATTATTAAGTATCATTTTCGGGTCGGATCACTTTTAATTATTAAGTATCATTATTAGTATACGTGTGTTACTTCAAAATAACCCTAAACCCTAAACCCTAAACCCTAAACCCTAAACCCTAAACCCTAAACCCTAAACCCTAAACCCTAAACCCTAAACCCTAAACCCTAAACCCTAAACCCTAAACCCTAAACCCGAAACCCTAAACCCTAAACCCTAAACCCTAAACCCTAAACCCTTTTTTATATACTTCTAATAATACATCAAAATATTGAACATCAATTCAAACACTTTAAACAACATTCTTTCTCATTGATTTCATTAGGACTAACCTAGATTTTATAATAAAGTACATTACATTCATCCGACATCAAATAAATAAAGATGTTAAATAATCCGGAACAATTCCGGTTAAGTGTAAAAAGCTTTTCTCACACTGCCACCAACAATCCGGAACAATATTGATGATACTGATTACTTCCGGATCATTAACCTCGTATTTTGCAATAACAGATTCAATGCCTGCAAGTACACGTCTTGCATGTGGAGATAAGGTAGGACGGGTACAGCTCAACATATCTCTTGCGGCATCCAACCTCCGAGTATAAGGCCGACGTGTGTAGACAGAGGACGATGATGATGACGACGCTTGGTTGACAAGTCGGACTGCTTCACGCCTCTTAATCCAATAATCCCTTCGATGTTCAATGGATCCTTTAATCAATGGGTGATGATCAGCGGGAACGACGGCAAGAGCCTCCTCCTCATCTGCAATCAATTTTGTAAGGGTCGTTTCATCGTTGGGAAGGTTAACTGCTGCCATTGATGATATTAATTTTAGTGTAGTTATGGAATATTTAAAGGAGGGGTTTTGAGGCTGTATTTATAGAGGGGTTATGCTGCCATTGATGATGTTCAATGGATGCTTTAATCAATGCTGGTTCTGCTGTTGTTTATTCCCGGGTTTGGACTGCAATATCTTTTAATTAAAAATAATAATATTGAGCAATAACAACGGTTATTGGTACAAAAACCCGTTGTTATTACGCAATAACAACGGTTATTGGTACAAAAACCCGTTGTTATTACTAACCACAACGGTTTTCGTTACCACAACCGTTGTGATAGTGTTACTGCACATTGCAGTAAATGCATTGACTGCACATTGCAGTAAATGCATTGACTGCATATTCACACATTTACTCAATCAATAACGTACTGCATGCATGTGAATGTATAGTCGTTTTGGGAACCAATGCATGCATGTGAAGCAATGCCTTCATGTGAACCAATGCATGCATGTGAATAAATAACTCCAATAAATAACTCTCTATAAATACAGCCTCAATACAAGCAGGTTATCAACCACATACAAAATTCCCAACTCGAATCAATATCATATTTGCTAAACCATACAAAATTTCCCAGCCTCAATACTAACATCAACCATACAAAATGTCTGGAACTTTTACTAAACCATATGCTTGCATCATGAAATAAATGCCTTGTCATATTGAGGGTGGCTACGTTGTGTGTAAAAGTTACAAAAAACTCCGTGATACGCTTATTCGAAATGGCTATTTAATCAGGAAGATGTGGCCAAATTATCATCGCAGGCACTTTACAGGGGAACTCGTTTTCGATTTTGGGATGTCGGATGCTCATCGTGCGTCCGCATTCAAACTGGCAAGAATGTTTGACAAGGCCGGGCATGGGCGAAAAGATTTTATTGAGAGCACGGACCACCAGCCTGGGCCATATCTATGGGTGGCTTCCGAACATGACCATTACTGTTGGCCAAATGGGGTCGACCTCGTTGAAGTGACCCAGGTAGAGCAGTGGGAAGGGTTGGCTCTGGCCGAGGCTGACCCGATTGATGCATATGCTCTAGTGGTGGCAGCTATCCGGGAGATTTACCCGGACTCAATTTAATTTGTTGTTGTTGCTTGGTTGTAGTTGTTTGGTTGTTTGGTTGTTGTTGTTTTGGCGCCATTTGTGTGTGGCGCCGTTTGAACTTATTATTTAATAATATTAATGTTGATAAGTTAATTGGTTTTTTGACTTAAGTTTAGAAGTAATTAAACTAATTCAATTCAAAGCTATTCAATCGATAAAGCAAAATTAGAATTGAATGACATTCAGGAAATGACATTAACAAATTTGCTAATAATAAACGACATTGAATTGGTGAAAAACATAAACGACAGTCAGGAAATGACATTCACAAATTCAAGAAATAGTTCACAAATTCACAAATTAAAAAATAATAAGGGAGATGATGACAGAAAAATGATCATTTCCTTTAATAGATCTTTGTGATAGAGTTTTTGTGTTGCAGTACAGTCGTATTATTAGTGTGTGTTTTCTATCTACAAATATTGACAACGGTTATCATAAACAAACCGTTGTGATAGAGTAATGACTACGGTTATAGTATCATACCCGTTGTAATTAGTAAACACTATGACAACGGTTTGTGATTAATAACCGTTGTTATTACTAACCACAACGGGTATCTTTACAACAACCGTTGTTGTTGCTTACGTTTATTTTTTTTTTAATTATAATTATAAGAGACAGCAATATCATAAGTACTATACACTGCAATAATAATCAGCAGAAACCAACAAAGACAGCAATATCATAAGCACTATACACTGCAATATCAGCAGAAACCAAAACATGAAGACTGTATAATGAATGACCAAAAGCTAAATAATTTGGGAATCTTCAACAATGACCAAAGCTAACAAAAACTAAAGACAATACCACCTCAGGATCGGGGACGTTTCTTGCCCGACATAGTTTCTTCGTTAACCCAAATACCTTCACCATGATCCTCACGCATATAGATGCTTTCAATGTTATCATGATCAGTGTCAACATTGTCGAAATAAGATACAGTGGAAGAGTGATCCATTCCCTCAAACACGACATCCTGATCATTATCCCCACCCTTATCGGGTGCACCCCGTCTACTCCTTATAGATAGTACAACAGACCACTTCTTATCCATAGGATCGGTGACATAGAACACTTGTTTAGCTTGGGATGCCATTATGAAAAGATCATCCTTATTATTGCCAACCTTATCCAAATTGACCAACGTAAATCCCATTTTATCCTTTCGAACACAATTGTTGTTGTTATCAACCCAGTTACATCGAAACAGAGGTATTGTGAAATCAATGTAATCTAATACCAATATTTCTTGAAATAACACCATAATAAAGGCATTTTCCCCAAATAGGGTTTTTATCTTTTGAAGTAGCAAAGTGCATTGCCTCAAATTCAGAACTCACACCACTATTTTGCATTGTGCTCAACTCATCTTGCTCGCGGGTGTAAAAAGTATAACCATTAATAGCAAAACCGCTGAAAACAGTGGCCCTGGCATTTGGACCTAACCCAAGACGTAGTAACCTAGGAGAGATGTCATCACCATACAAATTCTTATACTCCAAGACAACATTCCTAAACCACTCTCCAAACGTCTTCTTATGCTCGTTTGCAATCCACATCTCGCTCTTGTTTGGGTGATCGTATTTGAGCTCATCTTTGTGTTGTTCAATATAAGGTTGCACCTCATCTTCGTTGTTTAGCACATACGTATGTGCGAAATGTAACATGTCACGTGACACAATTTTTTCAACCCGGCCCCTAATACCTTTTCCGGTCATCCAGTCACTATGACGATTCTTTGGAACGCCAATTAACTCCTCAGAGGAGAGATGAGCGTAACAATATGCAAGAGCTTCGTCTAATATAGCACGTTCAGCAATACAACCTTCTAGACGATACCGATTAGATGTATAGTCCTTGTAGACTTTCATCAATCTTTCGAAAGGATACTGGTATCTCAAGTACACGGGCCCAAGGTACAAAATCTCCCTAACCAAGTGAGTGGTCAGGTGAATCATGATAGTGAAGAAAGAGGGTGGAAAATACCTTTCAAAATGACAAAGAGAGGTGACAACGAGGTCCTGCAATGAATCCGCATCATCGGGATCGATGACTTTATCGCATATGGACTGGAAGAAGAGACAGAATCTGGTAATAGCATATCGTACCTTTTCAGGTAAAAGGGAGCGAATAGCCACGGATAGTAATTGTTGCATCAAAGTGTGGCAATCATGTGACTTTAACCCGGTGAGTTTTAGATCTTGCATCGACACAAGGCTTTTGATGTTGGACGAATAACCATGTGGCACTTTAATTCCATTCAAGCATTCACAAAACTCTTTTTTCTCATTCCGTGAAAGGGTATAAGCTGCTGGCGGTAAAAATGTACCATTACCTCTTTTCTGTGGTGCCAACTCTAGCCTAATACCCATCATTTGCATATCTTCCCTAGCTGCGGCGTTATCCTTTGTTTTACCGGGAACATTCAGGAGGGTATTGATAATATTATCACAGACATTTTTCTCAATGTGCATGAAATCGAGGCAATGCCTGACCTCCAGGTCAGGCCAATATGGAAGTTTATCAAAAAATCTGGATCTTTTCTTATACCCACGAGTAGACAATTTAGAGCCGTTCTTCTTCCCATATTTTATCTCTATATGCTTTACTTTCTGATAAACTTCATGCCCACTCAAAATTCTAGGAGGTTGACGATGTTCTTGACGTCCATTAAATGCTTTCTGCTGCTTGCGATAACAATGGTCAGGATCCAAGCCCCTCCTATTTCCCAAATACACATACTTATGAGAACACTTCAAGTATTCAGACTCGATATCCTCCCCACACAATGGACATGCCTCTTTCCCATGCACCGTATGCCCAGAAAGGTCGCCATAAGCCGGATAGTCGGTTATTGTACACAATAACATCGCTCTCAAATTGAAAGTTTCATTCCTATATGCATCAAATACTTCTATCCCACTATCCCACAAAATTCGCAAATCATCTAAAAGAGGTTCCAAATAGACATCTATATTATTTCCAGGTTGTTTAGGGCCGGAAATTAACAACGACAACATCAAGTACTTTCTTTTCATGCACACATATGGAGGTAAGTTGTATATTGCCAACACTACTGGCCAAGTACTATGTTGGGTACTCATGTTTCCATGTGGGTTCATTCCATCAGTGGACAGCGCTAGACGTAAGTTTCTAGGTTCAATGCCGAAATCAGGATACTTAGCGTCGAACGATTTCCATTGCATACCATCTGCCGGGTGTCTTAGCTTCCCATCATTTATTCTTCCAGTTTCATGCCAAGTTAACATTTTTGAATCATTGCTATTCGCAACCATCCTTATGAATCTTGGTATCACTGGAAAATACCATAACACCTTAGCCGGGATCCCTTCCTTATCCTTATAACGCCACTCAAAACAAACCGGACAATTGGTTAAGTTTTGATATAATTTTCGATACAAAACGCAATCATTTGGACATGCATGTATTTTCTCATATTTCATACCCACCCCTCTAATTAGTTTTTTAGCCTCATATGTCTTAACGGGAAGAACATTACCATCTGGAAGCATGTCGTTTATCAAGGCTAATAAACTAGTGAAACATGTGTCACTAACCCCATTTGCCCCCTTGATATTATACAACTTCACCACAGCCGACATCTTTGTGTACTTACAACCAGGGTATAGAGGCGCTTCAGACTCACACAACTTCTTATACATGTTGTCAAGGTCATCCAAATTAATGTTTTCATCTTCAAAAGCATTTGATTCATCATCTTTTTCTTCATTATCTGTAGACCCAACATTCAACTCGTCTGCTTCCAACTCAACATACTCGGCAAACTCGGGATCATCAGTTATCCTTTCGTATACCTCAAGATCATCTTCTTCAAAATTATTATCTTCCTCTAATGATTCCCCATGAAAAATCCAACGGGTATAGGATCGACTAAAACTATACTTTTCTAGGTGAATTTTAACGTCCGGAATAGCCATATACCTAATATTACCACATCTTTCACAAGGGCATGGAATACTAGAAGAACCATTCAAATTGTTCGCAACGACTTCATAAAATTCATCTAAACCATCCTTATAGTTTGGGTCACTCATATTCGCAGCATTCATCCAAGTTCGAGTCATTTATCTACATTCGTAGTATATATAGTAAGCCAAGTAATTCAGAAAATCCAACTAATTAAAACTAATTCAATAATAAGCCAACTAATTCAGAAAATGCAATGTATAAGGCAACTAATTCACAAATAAACGAAATTCAGGAAATCAATAAAGAAAAATTATTAGAATACCTGATTAATAAGAAATAGCAGACGGAGATGATGACAAAGAGACGATCAGGAAATCAATAAATTATTAGTGTTTGTGGTTTTGTGATGCAGTATAATCGCTTTGTGTTTGTGTTTTTGTGTTGCAGTACAGTATTATTAGTGTTCTGTGTTTTTTTCATCTTTATTAAAAGTATTGACAACGGTTAATATTCATATTCACCGTTGTTATTAGATTACCTATTTACAACGGTTAACAAAGTTAAATCCGTTGTTACAACTAACAACAACGTCCAACAAAATCATATCCGTTGTTATTAATTTAAGCCAAATAATGCGCCAAATTAATAACACATTATAACAACGGGTTTTTCATACCCGTTGTTATTACTTTTCATTATATCGCGCTAAATTAATAACAACGGATATAGAATAAACTGTTGTTATTAGTAAATTTATTTACAACGGTTATTTTAGTTCACGCCGTTGTTAAAACTAATAACAACGTTCGAAAAACTAACACCGTTGTTATTAGGTTTAATAAAATTCCGCGGAAAAATAATTATCCATTCCACAACGGTTTTTCTTTATTTTCATGAGTATGCGTTGTTGATGGGGCGTTGTTATTGCCTGTATTTGTAGTAGTGTAATGCTAAATTAACATGACAAGATCATAAGTTCATAGTATAAAGCATGAATTCAAGCATCATACTATCACTTAAGCAAAAATTCTTAGCATATAGTGAAGATGAGTATCCTAATTAGAATATGGGCATCGAAATCATAGTAATCATCCTAATTAATCACTAGAATTCACTCTATAGCATGTAAGAATCATTAGAAATCAAATTTAAACAAGTTTTGCAATCAAAATCAAGAACCCCCAAATTTGAGTTAGGGTTTGTTCATGTTGGATTTCTGAAAAATATAGAGAGATTGAAGTAACTAAAGTAGAATTAACTTACTTGATGATGCTTAGAACTTGCCCTTGATGAACTATAGGAACAAATTTTGTAAGAAAAGACTAAGAATTAAAGGTTTTGAGAGAATTTTGAGCTTTGAAATTGAAGAACACGAGTATAAGGCAGCAAGCAAAGGGTAGCAAGTGGGTTTTATAGAAGAAATTAGAGCAAAATACGAGGCAGCCAATTTAGCCGATCGGGTACATAGCAATCCGATCGGGGAAACTTGCTGGTCCGGTTTTTGTTTCTATTTTCTTTGCCACTTGCTCTTACCTTTTGGCTATGTCCTTGCACATACTTACTAACCTTAGTGATCTTGGCAACTTGGGCCAAGGATAGCTTCTTCTTGTCTCAATAAGTCCTCCGATTCTAAGTACGAAAAACGATATACTAGACATGCACAATAACAAGTAAAACGAAAAATTGTTCCTAACTATTACAACACAAAATCCAAAAATAGAGTCCAAATAAAATAGTCCAAATTAAAATCATTGTCTAATAAGAGAAATAAAGAATGCATAAAGAAAAAGAAAAGAAAAAGACGGGTTGCCTCCCGACAAGCGCATTTTTAAGTCATACTAGACTATGTTTTGCTATCCCTCCTTAAGCCTTATGAAGGGATTTAAGCTCCTTGTAGCTGGATTCGTCCTTGAATTTCCTCATTTACCTTTTGCCAACACCCATGGCAATCTCATTCTAATCATGCCTCCGCAGCTTTGAAAGCCTCGAGGTCGCCATCTCCAACGCTCAACACATTCCCCTTTTTATCAAAGGTGGCACTCGATCCATCTATTTCAAATGTGATCTTTTCTCCTTTCACATCTATACAAGCTCCAACCGTGTTTAGGAAGGATCTTCCTAATATAATATAGTCATTCCTTTCCTTCTTTGAAAATATGACATAGAAATCGACGGGAATGAGGAAGTATCCAATTCGTATTGGGACATCTTCCACAATTCCTGCGGGAGTATGCATAGATCCATCGGCTAGTTGAAGACTAGTACTAGTGAATTTCATTTGTATGGGACAATGGTCATGATAGAAATCAAAAGGCATGACGCTAATAGCGGCTCCTAGATCACACAATGCACCTTCGACCTTATGAAAACACATTGTGAAAGAAATGTTGAAACAACCTGGGTCCTTATGTTTGGAAGGAATGAGAATCTTCCCTTCTTCAAGGGTAGGTTCCTTTCGAGAGTCTTTGGTTGCTTCTTTTTGCCTAGATGTTTTGCCAATCCGTGCCTCTAATTTTGAAAAAGCTTCTTTTGTTGCCAAAGCTACTTCTCCAATTCTTTCTTCCAATTTCCCTTGAGCTTTTATCAATGTCATGATCAAAGCTTCGAGACGAGATGTCTCCTCATGTGTAGGGACTTTGGTTGGTTTGGATAGTGTTGGATTGTTGCAAAGTTCATGGGGTAACCTAAAAATTGTCTCCTTACTCTTTTCATTCCCAAGAGGATGATCACAAGGTTTATCACTAATCATGTCAATTGTGACAATCGATGGTGCTTCACTCCCTTGGGTGTGTTGGCTAGAACTCGATGGGGTCAACTCCTCTACTCTCTTTTGGAGAGATAAAATGGCTGATTTAAGTGAGTTTAAGCTTGAAAAGAAGTATGAGTACATATTATGTTGGGCTTGGATTACTTCCCTTAACTTAACATCTACTTTAGCTATCACATGATCATTTTGGAAGGATGAGTTTGGAATTGTATGAGGTGTATTTGTGGGTTGAGTTTGGTGAAATTGTGGGTGGAAAGGGTTAAATGGTGTGAGTTTGTTCCCACATCGTTGAGGTGTATGCCATATCCCAGCAGAAAGTTCACATGGTGTTGTTAATGAGGTAAATGGGTTGAAAACGTTTGGGCGATATAAAGTGCTTTTTGGGGTGGTTTCGTTTGATTGAACGGGACAGGCTAAGGAAATTGTAGTGTCAACATCTTTTGAAGTTTCCACTCGACTCTTCTTTCGCTCTCCCCCATTGGTTTGTGAAATCGTTTTGTGATTTAATTGATAGGTTTGACAAATTGGTTCTAAACCTACGGTGAAAAGCGATGACAATCTCTTCCCACTCCATAGGTCTTGTGGCTTCCTTTAAACGACGGGTGAACCACCATTTAGCTTCTCCCTTTAGTGATAAAGGAAAAAGGGTTTCTCTAATTTCGTTTTGGGTGATTCCCTCCCTCACAAAGGTTTGACACAATTCGCAAAAGGTTTGTAGATGGTGTGACGGGTTTTCGTTTGGTTTTCCACTAAATTGGTTACCCTCAATGAGAGCAATCAAAGTCATATGGACCCTTAGGATCCCACTAGCGAGCTCAAAAACCCGGTACCTTGGATCTTCCCTTGTTAGTACCATTTTTGTCAACCTACAAGAAAAAACACAAAAATGAAAGTTAGTAATGATTTAGGTACGGTTTCACCTAAAAATGGTAGAAATGATAAACAAAAACCAACAATACATAGATAAACAAAACCGTGCTCCCCGAAAACGGCGCCAAAATTTGATCGGTTATGTCGCGGTCCCGATACAAAAATAATTACCCGCACTTAGGCTAACAACATAAGGAATGTAATTAGGGAAGTAGGGTGTCGATCCTCAGGGAGTACGTGTTAACTATGAATTGCTATGGATTGATTTTCATTTAAGTTTGAGTCATTAGAGGTGGTTGTCTAAACTATTAACATAAAATAAAATGACAAGTATGTAAATGACAATATGTAAATGACAAATATGTAAATTGCAGAATGTAAAACTCAAAACAGAAGACTTACCCGATCGGATTGTCACGTACCCGATCGGGGAAGTTCTCTGATCCGAATGACAGTATTTAAAATCTAATTAAAGCGATATTTAAATGACAATATTGAAAGGCTATCTAACTAGACTTATAAACTAACTAATAACAATAATGTAAACTATCTAAGAACGGAAATAGAAAGACGATAAAGTAAACTATCTAGATAACAATAAAATAAACTATCTAAAACGGTAAAATAAACTAACTAATCAAATTGAAATAGTGAAAGAGAAATACATGTAAAACTAATTAAAAGTTTCATTGATACCAACATTAAAATTGCTATGATTGTCTAGGCCTTGTAGCGGTATATTCCTTTCGGATTCGTATCGACCTTTTAGTGGGTCCTAACATCCTCTCAGCATGGTTAAGTCACTAAACCCCTATTGGCAGTCCTAATTCCCATCCCAACTCTCGTTATAAAGATAGAAATTGACTAATACAAACAATTGCTTATGGCCACTAAACATAGTTATAGAATTTGGCATGACCAAAGGAAGAAACAACTATATGGTTCAATTGGTATCTACTCTTCTTTTAATTCATTTAACTCATAAATCATTTCAATATTACAACTCTATTTATTTTATGTACACAATGTTAATCTTACAATATTTTATCTAATTTATGTGATCATGTGATTAAGTAAATTAATAAGAAAAAGATGTAGGAAATTAGACTATGAAATATAAATACTAAAGTGATTATGGTGATTATATTAATAATGATTCTAATGACAATTTTTAGGATTATATGATTAGGTAAAGTGTAATGTGACATGCTAAACAATATTTTGGTTTTAACTAGATTAATTTTAGATTGATTTCCTAACAACAACAATATGAAAACAATACTAATTAAATTAAAGTTCATGATGAGAATTACCGAGTTGGAATATGAGTATATAAGAACGAAAGTAAGAACAAATATCCAATAACAAAAGCTATGAAAACACTAGAGGAACACTAAGAAATAAACTATACTCTAAAACTTGTAAGAAAGTGAACTAAAAGATAAAAAGATGATAAGAGATAAGTATATGACATAAGATGATAATGGATACTTGGATGCTAATTGTGTGTGATGATCATTGCCTTTTATAGGGATGCATGGCTGCTGATCCCTCGTCCAAATTCGTACCCTAGTCAAAGCATTAAATCACACATTTAAGCTCGGTTGAAGAAGAGTTAAGTAACGTCCTCTTGCAGAAATACCCGATCGGGTATATGGTAATCCGATCGGGTAAATGTGCAAGATGGATTCTTCCGTCTTTTCGTCTTAGGCACGGAATCCTATGCCTTGGTCTTGGTCAATGCAATACGGAATTGGGCTTAGGCTGATCTTCTTTTGGCTTGGGTTGATGTTTCCTTTTGAAGTTCAAAGCCAAAGTCCAAGATTAAATCCAATTGAGGAAGGATGTAGCGGAATCGTAATCAAATCGTGAACTGGCTATCATCAATTCCTTGAAAACTCGTATCCTAGTGCCTTTGCTCCATAAAGTAGAAAAATATAGCAAAACCGCTTCATTTCCTATAAAACGAGTCAAAACACGCAAAACAACTAGAATTGCAATATTAGCTCGTTAATTACTTAACAAAGTGCATAAATCGTATGGAAATTGAGCTAAAACGGGGGATTAATTAGTACAAAATATCACTTATCAATTAAATTCAACTATCCCGGGGTCGGTCTTATTCTGTTTCGTATGAGCGGCACGTGGGGTTGCGCGAGGCACGTTTTCCTAGTGCATGCTAAGGGTAATAACGTTTCAACTTGTCTAGGTTGGTAGGGTTAGCAAATTCGTTCCCGTCTAGGTCTGTGATTCTAACTGCACCCCCTGAGAATATGGATTTGACCAAGAAAGGTCCAACCCAGTTAGGTTTGAACTTTCCTCGTGGATCGACAAGTAAGAGAGCTCTGACTTATTTAAGCACTAAATCCCCTTCTTTGATGTTTCTGGAGTTAACCCGTTTGTGGAATGCCCGTTTGTTACGAGCTTGGTATGTCTGTACAATGTGCCATGCACGCAGTCTTTGTTTGTCCAAGAGGACGAGTTCATCATATCTATCCCTCTTCCAATCAGCTTCTAGGATTTGACTTTCTAGGAGAATACGCAGAGATAGGAATTCTAGATCTACTGGTTGTACAACTTCCATTCCATAGGTTAGATAGAAAGGTCTGGCCCCAGTGGGTGTCCTAACTAAAGTGCGATAACCCCAAAATGCGAAAGGTATCTTGCTTGGCCAATCACGGTAATTGTCGATTATTTTCTTCAGGATTGTGACGTCATTCTTGCTAGATGCCTCTACCGCGCCATTAGTTTGATGTCGATAAGGCAAGGAATGATAATGCTTGATCCTGTCTTTGGCTTGCAACTTCTCAATCTTTGCTTGGTAGTGTGATCCATTATCACTGATGATTACATGTGGGCAACCGTATTGACAAATGATATTTGTTTGTATGAATTTTGCCACATTTTTAGTATCAAGACTAGTGTAGGATCCTGCTTCAACCCATTTGGTGAAATAGTCGATAGCCAACAATATAAAACAGTGACCTCATGTTCCAGCTGGAGTGATCTTTCCAATGATGTTGATTCCCCAAGCAGAAAATGGCCAACGAGAGTTCATGGTGTAAAGTAATGAGTGAGGAACATGTAGTACATTCCCGAAGATCTGTCAATTGTGGCAGTGTCTGACGTATTTAATACAATCTGACTCCATAGTCGTCCAGTAATATCCTAGACGTGTTATTTTCTTTGCCATCATAGGCCCGCTCTTGTGAGGACTGCATTCTCCATCATGCAATTCTTCCATTACTTTTTGTGCCTGTGAACGATCAAGGCAACACAAGATGAAACCAAGAGGTGTTCTTTTGTACAACTCTCCTTGCATAAGGATGTATTGAGAGCCTAGTAAGTGTATGGTGCGTTGTCCCCTCTTATCTATCTCTGGTGGGTATATACCATTGAGTTTGAAGTTTAGAATGGCCTGGAACCAGGGTTCCTCTAGATTCTCTTCTTCGTCTGTATGTTTGTACATATAGGCTTGTTTTCACCGCCGTTCGATACATAAAGGCATTTTTATCATGTGGTCTGGCTTGTTGATCAAGGCTGCAAGTTTCACAAGAGCGTATGCGAACTGGTTCTCTTCACGAGGTAGATGTAGATAGGTGACTTGATCAAAGAATTGGGCAACTTGATCTATTCTAGCCTGATAGGGTGCTCGGCTTTCTCTCTGAATTTTCCAAGATCCCGTGACCTAGTTGATTATCAAGGAGGAGTCTCCATGAACTCGATGATTCTTGATGCCTACACTGGCTGCCGCTCGTAAACCAATAAGGCAGGCTTCGTATTCTGCCTCGTTATTTGTCACCCCGAGTTTGACAGATAATGATGTATGCTCTCCTCCAGGAGAGATGAGCAACACTACCACTCTGAATCCTCTTAAATTCGTTGCACCATCAAAGTAAAGGTCCCAAGAGTCTCTACAAGTTTGCAATATATCCTCGTCTGGAAATCACCACATGTCTATAGCTTCGGTGTTGTTGATAGGATTGTCTGCAAAAAACTCAGCAACGGCACGTCCTTTTATGACTTTCAGTGGTACATATTTGAGATCTAACTCTGAGAGTATTAAGGTCCATCTTGCTAGACGTCTGTTGAGGATGGGTTTCTCGAAAAGGTATTTGATGGGGCCATTTTGGAGTACACCTTGATCAAGTAGCTAAGGATATAATGACATAGCTTCTTTGTTGCCCACACAAGAGCGACGCATGTCTTTTAGAGAGGGGTGTATTTGCATTCATATTCTAAGAAATTTTTACTAAGGTAGTAGATAGTGTTTTCTTCTTTTCCAACAGTAATCCTTGTCGGGGTCTTGAAGGTCTCCACCTACACAAAGACAACAAAAGATATATATAATTCACCTTTGAGAAAGACGGAAAAATTGAAAATGAGAAAGACGGTAATTTTATTACCACACAAGGTAGAGGACGATAAGAGGGGAAGATTATGATAATAATAAGGAGATTTGGATGAGGAATGGATGAGTTATGAGGAGCTTGAGTTTGATCAAAAATGGAGGTTAGGGTTTTGGTTACTTGGTGAGGAAAAAGGTGAGTGGAAAAAGTGAGGGAGTTAGGGTTATAAGGTGAGTGGAGAAATATAGGGGAAAAAGCCCAAAAGCGGCTTAAGGCGTAACCCACACGGCATTCCGAGTAGAGTCCGAATACGAACTCGGATTTGCTAAATTAGACACAGGGAACTAAGTTCAAGAGTAAATCTAAAATTACGCTAACTAATATCCGTATAATATTTTTAAAATAAAATAGAATACATTTGCGGGTGTTACACACGTAGATGTCAAAATACTTAGAGGAAGGTCTAAAATGCAAAGAGAGAGAAAGGAAGGGGCAGAACACTCGCGTGCTTTTAAAGTGAGCATGAACCTCTCCTTTTATATGGCAGAAATCCGAAGAGTTTTGGAATGACTCGAACACGGAAAGAAATCTAGAAAATATTCCGGAAACAGGAAAACCAAGCCGGGGAAGAGGCGCAGCAGGCACTGCGACTCTTGGAAGAGGCGCAGCACTCGCTGCGTCATTTCCCAAGCAGTTTCCTACACTGAAAGAAAGGTTTCCGCGTTTCTTTTATGGAATTGCGGTAGATTTCGAATTCTTCTAAATAAAATACGGATATATTTTACCTAGAAAGATAAATTTTGAAATATTAAAATATCCAGAATATTCTCAACGTTCAGACACGGTTTTAAGAGACCGTTTACAGAAAATGAAGCGGTTTTTGACTCAGACTCCAAATAAACTCTAAAGACTATCAAAACGACCGTATCGGCACGTAGATGACAACCAAGGGGTAGACACCAGTAATTGAACTATCACTTGACGATAAACTTATGAACTGTCATAAATCGTTTCGCGTACCAAACATGCGGCCCAATCATGAATGGGTGGTTGGTGGAAGGTGTAGAACTAAGATATCTACGGTATGACATATGACAAGTACTTGTTAAAAACAACTTTTCTAATTGGGTATTTAGGAAAAGGAAGTGTATATGACACAAACATACATTGTCATAAAAGGGCTTTTAGAGATGTGATCCTAATAAAGCGCCTAAAGGGTGGATATGATCGTTTTCATGATAAGAGAGAATGGTTTCCTCGAATTATCGAAGATCCATGTATATACATGAAGTTAAGTAGGAGTATAAATGGTCATGTTTGGACATGAAGTTTAGTGGGAGCAAAATGTCTTACATGTCTTGTATGTAAGAGACATATTAATCATTGAAATTGATGTACCTACATTGTCTTCCGTGAAGGAGTGTTTGGGAAATCATTTCTTGATGAAAGACTTGGGAGATGCATATCGCATCTTAAGTATCTAAAATCTATAGTGATAGATGAGAGAGGATGTTGGCATCAAGATAAGAATCTTATATTGTTAAGATCTTTCATCTATTTCAACAAAGTTCAGTAGGTTATTCATATTGATGAAAGTGAGATCACTATGAAATAGTCATGGTCATCCACTGAAGCTAAGAGTTGTTGATCACGTGATTACTCAAGCTTCCGCCATTGGACCAATCATGTATGCCATGATATGAACATACCTTGATGACTTATATGCTTGGAGCATGACAAGCCAATAACAAATAAATCTATATGAGAGTCATTAGATAGCCTTCAAGAACATCCATGAGGTTCTCAGGGAGAACTAAGGATTTATTCTTGTGTTTGGGAGAGATAACTTAGTCATGTGTTAAAGGTTACACAAGCACAAGTTTCCAAACTTATTAGGATTTGTCAAAATCCTAAACTAACTTTTGTTATATTAAAAGCGAATAACTAAAAAGCATGATTGAAGAGTCAATCATTAAGAATTCTACAAATGGAGTCTTAGTACATCACGATGAGGATAACGTGGCGTATTAGGAACTAGCAGTAGATCCTTTCACCAAGATATCTATCACATAGTTATCATGATAACAAGTGGGAGCATCTTTCAAGTTAAAGAGCCCAATGCAAGATAGAGATCTAGACATGTACATAGATAAACTTATGTTATTAGGAATAACGTTGAATGGAAGGAAAAAAAATTCATGAGGTTGGAATATATGAATATATGGTATATTCACTACTCAAACCTTTATTGCATTTTAACTAGATCGCTATGAAGTGTCATGGATCATATAGACTTTAGATTATAAGATATAAAGCAATAACATTGTGTTGATTGTGTATATATGATAATCCCATTTATCGTTTGAGGTTTTGCAAACTCAATTTTAATTACTTTTTTTTATCCAAAAAAGTTGTAGTGACAACTTTGAACCCTATTAAAGTGAACTGGATTAACATAGTATTAGCGCCTGGTTGCTTTTATCAGGTGACGTCTCCAAGTGACTGGAGTGTGATGCGATTGATGGCAAGTTCAAGTGCCATTGGATCATAAGAGATGACTAGTCGATCACATTGGCAGATTATAAGGGACACTCTGCCGGGCAGTGACCGCATATAAAGTTCTGGCAATTCATAAAGCGTGGTCGTGGCGAGATCTACTAAGGTATTCTTTTTGAATCAATTCTTTAGACTAAAGACTGTTCGCCCAAGTCGAGACAGTTTTTGATTGATTTTGATTTTTGCCCCAAGCCATTATGTAAAAAGGGGTGAATGGGCAATTTTTGGGTCATAAAGAACTGTGAGTGTGCAAAGGAAATAGTGCGATAGGAATTGTCCAACCCTTTGTCAGGGTTAACTTAATTTCAAGGCCACTCGAGTAGTAGTGAACTGGAAATGCGTGGCCACGCTCGAAAGGTATCTACGGTAGATAACCCCGGTCAGACAGTTACTCTCCAGATCGAGGAAACCACTCAAGATATGATCACATGCAAGTACGCCCTGCAAGACACCTTGCATTGAGTGGGAGATTGTAATAAGACAAGAGAATTGGTGACGCACACTTGATTCGAACAAGTGGGAGATTATTGGAGTAAGTGTCCTCAACAATAGTGCGATCACTTAATTAAATTTAAATAACAAGAATAAAAGGAATGGTTAACATTATAGTCAACTGGTCCATATTAATCGGTAACGATTGGCTTACTAGAGTTTAACGTTAATGTCCTATGACGGTGGTGATCAGTTGATCCCTTGAGATCACACTGAAAGGACGATTCCCTAATCGAGAATATTAACGATACATATTAATTAATCCCTTAAATAGAACAAGTTTGTATAGTAATTGAGAATTATATCTTATTGTAATATGATTAAATTAAGATTCCATTTAGTAATTTATTTGTTATATTACTAAGAATGCTTAATGTTTATGAAACATTTGAGATAAACATAATTGGGTGATCATAATTACATTTATTTGTAGATTATATTAACCAAATATGAGATGACCCATTTTATATACATGTGATTATAAGTTATTACTTAAAATGTTATGTTTAATTTATTTGTTATGAAATTGTATTTAAATTAGTTGAATGCATATTTATAAGCTAAGTTACATGTCACATGTCACATATGTGTTAAATGACAAATTCACAAATTATAAAATGGACTCCAATTAATGGGTGCACCGGTTTTGCTTAGTATAGGGTAGGGTTTAGGCTTTAATTTTGTTCTTATCAAGATTAGGCATAATGATTAGTAGCCTAAACACCTATAGCCACCCTATTATTGCTTTGATAAGGCAAAAAGCAAAAGGCACCCACACTTCCCCATGGTGGTGCTGGTTTGTGGTGATAGTAAGAGGATGTTTTTCCTCTGATTTGAACAAACACATCTCACAAAACCTATACCACAACTTCTCATTAGAAATAATAATATACTTAGAAACTTAAGAAGTTTCATAGAACTCTTGTTCTAGTAATTACACTACATTACTAAGTGGAGTAATAAGAGTGTTTGTATTCATTTTAAGGGCTACTACTGTATTACACCGGTATGGTAATATTATAGTGATTTGGGATAGTTTAGGTGCTACTAATTGGAGTGTTCCTATACTTGGAACTAGGAAGTTCATCCTTTTATTTGTAAGCTCAAGAATAAGGGCAAGAAGGAGTCTTGCTCTTGTGCCCTTACACGTCCAAATCAATGTGAGGAAACAAATTTTTCTGCATCTTTGTTTATATTGTTTGCACGCACTAGATCGAAGGGAACTAATTAAAGAGTTAATTAGTTGATCTTAAGAAGAGTCTTAAGAGTAGGTTATTGAACCTAACATTTGTGACCAAAGTTTGAGGAATATTTTTATAAGTGGAGATCGATGATCTTGAGTTATAGTTTGATTTGAATAGCCATATCATCGCCATGTGCTTGGTCATTTATGATTTGGAATTTGTAATTGTTCTCTCTTGAGATTTTTTGGTTTGTAAATGAGAAATTTCTTTAAGTTTGAGATAGTAAGCCTTGAAGTGATTTGAATCAGAGAATTGAAATGGTGAGCTCATTCATCTTGTGGTTGGGGATAATTATGCCTTTCTAGATATGATTATCTAGGTTTGTGGCTTCGAGTGTAATAATGATTTGACTAAGGATGTTAGATTATATTAAGGAATCTTTCATGTGAATTATTAGATTATGGATTTTTCCTTGTCGATAAACCTTAGTTAATGCTAGTTGGATACTAGGTATTTGGGTTAGTAGCTTTGGCCTTGTGATTGTCAAGAATTTTGTGGAATTTAATGATTGAAATAGTTAAAGTGTAACTTGGATAAGTTAATTTTTTTCGAGGACTAGCTTATTAGTGGAGTTGGTGATGTCGATTTGAGGAAGTTCTTGGTATTGATGTGGCTGTGAGATAGGTCAGTGAATTTACCCGAGAAGTCGATCATTATGGTTTTGGTATTGGGAGTAAAGTGTTTAGCTTTCTCCCTTGCATGAGTTTTGTATCCCTTGAGCGTAAGCTTTATCGCTCATTCCTCTCGTATCCATCATGATAAGCCTTATATCAAGAATATGGTATATATTTGTTTATCATTACTCTGTCGTTGCCCTTCAAATTAAATCTTAATCGGTTTGTTGTTCCTAGAACTTCATCCTTGATTACGCTCGTGCTTATTTCTATAAGCCTTTACGTTGGTATTTAACCTTGTCGTCGATATAATTTTATGTTAGTGGATCTTTTTGTCGTCCTTATAGTGACCTTTCTATCCCTAAGGATCCTATTTATTTTTATTTGCTTGTTGTGGGTAGATTTTGTGAAAATGGATTTCATTTGCTTTCATTTTTGGATGTTGTGTTTAGTTGAATGCTTGGATTTGATATTGGAGACGTCTGGTGACTAGTCCCGCACTTGCTAACGTTTGTCCTGATTTCCGGTTTCACTATTTTGAACTAATTAAGTTTGGATAATTAGTGTTCTTATTCGCGACGGACACTCTTTTAATCCTTGGATAAAGTTTCATACTTATGAAAACTGTTTTGAACCCTTTTTAGGGAGAGTCTCGTTTTCAAAAGGTCATTACTAGTGAAGGTGTTTGTGATGTTGATGCGAGTCGTTATACACCAAAAATAAAAGCCTAAGTCTACTAACTAAAGAAGATAGCGGAAGTAAGGTCGATCTCCACAGAGAGGAAATTAACTAACTGTAATCTAAATCTGCCAGTCACAATCTAGGGATTTTGAATTGGTTTTAAACTAAACTAAATAAGATTTAAAGGAAGAGAAATAAAGGTAGAGATTAATACGAAATAAATAAGATAAAGAAGAAATATGCTAGGATTCGGTCTACTGCAATATCGGCATCTACGGGTCAACTAAGTCAGTCAATCTATCAATGAGAAGGGCAATGGTTTTCTCCTCATGGTCTCAAACCACCCTAGGGATTTTCCTAATTACCTCTCGCCCTCTTAGGAGTCACCTATCAATTCTAAGCAAGCCTTTCCCTTCCAATCTCTCGATCCAGGTCGGGGTTAACTACCTAGCTAGTCTTCTGCGTGCACTCATTCGACTAACCTCAATTAAATTACTTAGATTGATTCTCATATTCAAGACTAACTAATATACTCTATCCTATCATGCCTTTACTACAATTTTCCTCATCCTAACACACAAGGGAATTAGCTACTCATACTATTAATGATGCTAGCAATAAAGACGATTGAACATATGACATTAGACATGATATAATCATAGTTAACAAGCATAAAAAACAATAACGCAGCAATTGAGAAAGGTAAAACAGTAATTAAGACTAAAACAAAGGTTAAGAATAAAGGAGAGAAAAGAGTTTACAATCTTAGCAAATCCGGCGTAAAGAACAAGTCCACGTCGATAATAAACCCGAGTATAAACTTAAAGAATAAGAAAGTTCAGAAACTATTGGTGAATGATTAGTGTCTGCTAAGTAGTTGATGATAATTAATGATTATCCCTAATGACGAAAATAAGAGTCTTATATAATGCATAACACGACTTTTAACCTAATTAATCTATGGACTTAAGGCTCGTGATAGATTTCACTCGATCAAGGGAAAATCCCCTTCGATTGAGGCCTTTATTCAAGGATATCAGTCGATCGAGGACTTCATCCTCTCGATCGACCAACTCTTCGACAGCTACCCCTCGATCGAGCAGCTGACACTCGATCGAGGTCTTCTTCATCAGTACTTTCCTCGATCGACCAAAGATATGGTCGATCGAGGTCTTTTGGCCTAGTATATAATGTGAGTCGTGACTCTGGGCTTGATTGTGAGCGGTCTCACGCTTTCCCATGCAAGAGCTTCTGTTCCGTTCCTTCTATTCTCCTAAATGCATGCTAAGTGGACTGTTTTGGCTCGGTTTCCGCTACTACGCAGCTTGTACCTACAAAATGGTAATGAAAGTACAAAGTAGCCAAATAGGGGCATATAGTGACATAATATCACTTAAATGACATAGAAATGCGTGCATAAATGGACTAAAAAGTCTATATAAAATACACGCATCAAACTTTCCCAAACCAAACCTTTGATTGTCCTCAAGCAAACTAAATGCAGATATATGGAACTAAATGAACCTAGGGGAATGGAGTAAGTCTCAGAGCTAGCTACAAGTCAATGCTAAACCGTTCAATGCACTCATTCAATCGCTACAAAGCTTAATACGAAAGTGAACGAATTTATACAATCTTGGAAATAAATTAGACTTTCGACCCTGCAAGACTCAACCAAATTTGGACTCTCACGGGTCACTCTTCTCTCAACAAGCAAATGGTAAGTAAATATGTATAAGAAAGAGAGAAGAAAATATAGTCACTCACCTAGACTACGACCGACACAACATGCATCGCTAACTAATATGAAAGGTGATTCTAGCACCGTACACACTCATAACTACCGTTCAAGGACTATCACGTGCCGAACATTTGCAAAAATATGGATATATGAGGCTAATTGGTAAGAAGGGGCAAAACAATTAATGGAAATGTGAGGGTAAATAGCCAAGTCAGTTCCTAACAAGACCGTAATAGAACTCGTTCCATTCTTCCAACTATCAAAAACTAAGCTCGATGCCTTACCATATCTGGGCATATACAACACAAATCCCATAAAACACCTCGACAAATAATAATAAGCATAGGAGGTGTAAAAAACTTCAGCCAATTATTTTTTCTCATTATATTTTTTCATTTTTCATTTTCTTTCTCTTTTTTTTTTGTTTTTCTTTCTTGGCTGATCGAGGGAAAAACCCCTCGATCGAGTGAAATAAGTCACTCGATCGAGGTAACATACAGCAATATCGGCTCGATCGAGCTAAAAGCTGCTCGATCGAGGTACAATTAATCACTTCTCTTCTTTTTCTCGCAAATACCCACTCCAAACAATGAAAACGAGTCAAAAACTGACACAACAGTAAAACATACCTCGACTACTAAACTAGCTCGGCAAAGGTAGGCTCAGTTTAGAATGTAGTTAAGGGCAACAGGCAGATATGACTTTATGTGGAGTTAACGGGGTAAAATGAGGAAAAGGGAGATGCAAATATTCTCAAAACACGTAATACCGACCACAAACCCAAAGCGTGCAGGCAATAAGAAATCAAAGTTCATATACAAGCAAATGACACGAGATGTGGGGAGTAACTACCCTCATTCCTAGATGAACTGGTCATAGCTGTCACCAGTTATAGGCTCTAAAACTCAGAAAATATAAGTAGTTTGCCAAAATGTTAAGCCAAGTCTGATAGTCAAATTTAAATTCCAAGACAAAATTCAAAAGTTCACTACTTCGATTTTACTAAGTAAGTCAAGAATGGTGCAAGGAATAGCATAAAATAGACTTGTAGTGCAATTTCATCACAAACAAGACTCCAATCCGACTCGACTATATGCAAAAATAAACGTGATATTTTTGATTTTTTTTTTTCAAATTTTTTTTCTAATTAACATGCATTGTAAACGTGAATGCAATAAAAATGCAAATGCAGACGCAAAAAGATGCAAAACACCTCCCCAAACCAAAACAGACAATGTCCTCATTGGCTACAGCACAACAGCATATAAGGGACAAGGAAACACAACCTAATTCATGTTCCTAAGGGATGAAATATATACAAAGAATGGAAAAAACAAAATAAACATAAAAACTCACAAAACAACAGCCTCCCCAAACCAGCATCAAACTGGGGAGCTAACATCACCTTCGACTTTAAGGAATTGATTTCCGCTTCTTTTTCCTGCAAAAACGATACAAAACGATACCCAAAAAATACAAAAAAATGTCTAACAAGAAAAGTAAATTGTTTATCTAAACTACGGATTATAACGTAACGTCTAATCTAAGTAAATAGTGTAATTGTCTAATTGTCTAACGAAAACTCAATAAATTGTTATCTACAAACTGCACGGGGTTGCAAACCCGGCTAATTACCCTCAGCTGCGGTAATTTCCGACTCAGAGTGACTAGCAATGTTAGGCATCTTCGCTGGTACGGTAGTCTCAACAGTCGAATCTTCCTCGAAAATACAACTGTCGAAGACGGGGTCAGAAGTACTCAAGTCTTCCTCCTGAACAGTCTTATCGAACCCTCTCTTTCTGCGTAAGAAGGTTCTTTCGGGCTCTGGATCAGCTTCCACTAACTCGAGCCATTGGGACCTGCGCATACACAACTATAGAGAGAAAAATAAGAACAGTCTTAAGGAATTAGAAATTCCTTAAGACGAGACAGAAATAAATATACAGAAAATTAAATTGCCTCCCCGGCAACGGCGCCAAAATTTGATGCCAGTCGTTATACACCTAAAATAAAAGCCTAAGTCTAATAACTAAAGAAGATAGCGGAAGTAAAGTCGATCTCCACAGGGAGGAAATTAACTAACTGTAATCTAAATCTGCCAGTCACAATCTAGGGATTTTGAATTGGTTTTAAACTAAACTAAATAAGATTTAAAGGAAGAGAAATAAAGGTAGAGATTAATACGAAATAAATCAGATAAAGGAGAAATATGCTAGGATTCGGTCTACTGCAATATCGGCATCTACGGGTCAACTAAGTCAGTCAATCTATCAATGAGAAGGGCAATGGTTTTCTCCTCTCGGTCTCAAACCACCCTAGGGATTTTCCTAATTAACTCTCGCCCTCTTAGGAGTCACCTATCAATTCTAAGCAAGCCTTTCCCTTCCAATCTCTCGATCCAGGTCAGGGTTAACTACCTAGCTAGTCTCCTGCTTGCACTCATTCGACTAACCTCAATTAAATTACTTAGATTGATTCCCATATTCAAGACTAACTAATATACTCTATCCTATCATGCCTTTACTACAAGTTTCCTCATCCTAACACACAAGGGAATTAGTTACTCATACTATTAATGATGCTAGCAATAAAGACGATTGAACATATGACATTAGACATGATATAATCGTAGTTAACAAGCATAAAAAACAATAACGCAGCAATTGAGAAAGGTAAAACAGTAATTAAGACTAAAACAAAGGTTAAGAATAAAGGAGAGAAAAGAGTTTACAATCTTAGCAAATCCGGCGTAAAGAACAAGTCCACGTCGATAATAAACCCGAGTATAAACTTAAAGAATAAGAAAGTTCAGCAACTAATGGTGAATGATTAGTGTCTGCTAAGTAGTTGATGATAATTAATGATTATCCCTGATGACGAAAATAAGAGTCTTATATAACGCATAACACGACTTTTAACCTACTTAATCTATGGACTTAAGGCCCGTGAGAGATTTCACTCGATCGAGGGAAAATCCCCTTCGATTGAGGCCTTTATTCAAGGGTATCACTCGATCGAGGACTTCATCCTCTCGATCGACCAACTCTTCGACAGCTACCCCTCGATCGAGCAGCTGACAACTCGATCGAGGTCTTCTTCATTAGTACTTTCCTCGATCGACCAAAGATATGGTCGATCGAGGTCTTCTGGCCTAGTATATAATGTGAGTCGTGACTCTGGGCTTGATTGTGAGCGGTCTCACGCTTTCCCATGCAAGAGCTTCTGTTCCGTTCCTTCCATTCTCCTAAATGCATGCAAAGTGGACTGTTTTGGCTCGGTTTCCGCTACTAAGCAGCTTGTACCTACAAAATGGTAATGAAAGTACAAAGTAGCCAAATAGGGGCATATAGTGACATAATATCACTTAAATGACATAGAAATGCGTGCATAAATGGACTAAAAAGTCTATATAAAATACACGCATCAGATGTCGATTTTGAAAACTAATTTTTGTCCTTCGAACTTTTGTTTTCTGCTTTCAAGTTTCGAGGATGAAACTTTTTAATAGGAGGGGTGATTGTAACACCCCCGATTTTATAATCATGGGTATTTTATAATGTCGGTAATTTTAAATATTCTCTTTTACTTTTATAGGTTAAAATATTTGAAATCGATGATTTTTGTTTTCGGAGATTTAAATTAATGTTAAATTGAATTTATTTTAGTTAGAAAGAAACAGTCGCATTTCGGTCTGTTCTGAGCCCATAATCAGACTCTACTCGAAAATCTGAGTGAGTAACATCCACCTTAAATATTTAAGCCTACTACTACTCATCTTCTCAAAACAAACCACCACAAATCTCTACACCCCTCCTAGAATTTTAGCATTTTTATCTTTCTCCTCAAACACTAAAAACACCATTAAACCTCTATAACTGTATAAACTTAAGACGGATGTCATTTCTTTGTCTCTCAACGAAACTTAAAGATTTTTACATCAATCTTCTCCTCTCATTCTCCTCTTCCTTTTCATACCATAAAATATCTCTCTCCTCCAACTTTTTTATAAACCCATTTTTTTAGATCTAATCTTAAGACAGACGTAGTTTCCTCGTTTCTTATCGGAATTCAATTCCGTTTAATGTTCCGGAATCCTGTCATCGTCTTCCTTCTTTCTACATAATAAAATATAAAATCTATTAACTTAATTTTAAGACTGATTTTTCAGAAATTTTGGTTTGAGCTCCTACCATATTATTTGTCGGTAAAAGGTGGATTTTGAAGACTTGGGTAAAGGGAATCCGTCGGTATCATTAGTTTTCTTTAGGATAGCTTATTTGGAGCGCTAAATGAGGTAAAAAAAAGACGGGTTACTCGGTATCCCCTCTTTATGTGTTTCTTATGTGTTTTAGGGTAGTAATTATGATAAAGATGAGTCCTTTGTTAGTTAGTGTCATTAGTTTTCTTGAGGATAGCTTCAACTTTATCATCCAAAGTTATAGGTTAAAGCTATAACTTTGAACTTTAGTATGTAAAGTTATAAGTGAGTTATAAGTGAGTCATAACTTTAAAAACAAATTCCCCCTTTTTGATTATGACAAGTCTCTTATGATTTCTCTTATGATTGTGACTAAGTATGGTTCCCCCTCAACAAAATACTGCCAAAGTTATAGTAACGTTAATCGCAAAAACATAACAACCTAGCCAAAGTTATAACTTGAAAGACTTTAAGAGTTAACGGGTCTTGACAAGGAAGAAGCTTAAGTAAAGACTCAAATCATATCATTTCTTCCCCCTCTTGGAATCATTGAAAAGACAAGAACAAGGATATAAAATTACTAGAATAACATACTCCAAGGCAAGAAATAGATATTTAAAATACGCAAGACTTAACGATTCATAGCAAGCAAAATCAAATACTAAATGTCAATTACACTACAAACCACAATTAAAAGTACTAATGCCAATGGGCCGAATAGGATAAGTATTTTAAGCCAAAATGGGCCGAATGGACAATAGGATAGTAGTTTAAGGACAAACAACCAAATAAAGATTAGAAAATCAAGGCAAATTAGGTTGACGAGGGATAGAAGCGTCGATATAGCCGGGTTGGGTACAGTACTCAATGGTGTCAAGGCGATCAAAGCACTTCTTCACATGATTAGCTTGTGCGGTGAGGCATGAATCAAAGTTCCGAATCTTCATGGATAAGGCCTCTGTCGCATCATAAATAGTGTGCATTCCATCACGCATCTCCGCACCACTCTTCACCAAAGCACATCATTGGCTAACCAAGAATTGCATCCGATCCCGTTGCCTAAATAACTCTTGTCGAAGATCGACAACATTCCTCTCAATTTTAGCAAGGCAACCATCGACACCCGTCATCCATCCCCTCAAGTCACTACTCACAACCGAACCACCATGGTCACGGTTTGAGCTAGCACTCCCCAAGGCCACAGTTTTGACCACCTTGTCAACAGACGCATCGATTTTCTTGCCTTGCGCATCAAGGCGCTCCATAACCTCCCCTATAAATGAATCCAATTTTGTTTGAAGGGCCGAAAAAACAACAACATTTGGCTTAACATCAACCGAACCAACCCTTGATTGAAAAGCCAATTTCGGACCCAATGCCTCTATTTTCATGAATTTATCATTCATATCATCTTTCAAATTTACGCCATAGCTAGTCGGATCAACAACTCCCTTAACCAAGAACCCGAGAGACCCACATGCCATAGGGTAAGTCTAGGGTCGTGTAGAATTTATCCTCGGTCACCGAAAAGCTAGTTTGAGAAATTCGAGAAAAAAAGGTGAAAAGCAATGTTGACACGGTCACCTTCTAGTGAATTCTTAACCACCATCATCTCATAACATGCAATTTTATCCCGTCCACGCTGACGCGGAACCACCATACTCCATAGAAAATTTTAGACAAATTTCAATTTTGGGGATAAATTCCCCGCCAACACACAACTCCACAACGTAGCCCTATCATCAAAATAACGCTTAACATCCAGTTTAGCCGTATCAAACAACTCTTCCGACGACGTACTCGGGTCTATTTTGGCTCCATCATCAGGAACCGAAAATAGAGTACAAAAGTCGTTGATAGAAACCGAAACTTCTCAGCCATTCATTACGGCATGTAAAACTCCAGATTTCAATGAAACAGAAGTATAAAATTGAATTACCTCGATGGGATAGATAGGACCATAAAACCGACACACGTGCTGTCTTTGTTGAAAATTCAAGAAATCGTCGAAGAAATCAAAAGCTTGATATTTTTCACACCATACCTTCAGAAAACTCCGGCCACCATGAATACCATACTTTGCAACCCGATTAACCAATTTTCGTTCTTTCTTTCTTAATCAAAGTTTGTCAAGTCCGGATGCCGTTTCTTGAGGGAGAAATTCACGAAACAGAGGACATTTTGTCCCTTTGATTTCCGTGATTTCTAAGTCCTTACTAGCATCAACTTGTACCATATTCTTCCCCTTGTTTAATCTACGCCTTTTGGTACCTTCAAGCACCGAGCCCGACTCGGTTTGGCTAAATTTGGGTGATTTTTGGTTGGGTTGTGGTGATGGATTGGTAGACATGCAAGATATTTAAGTTTTGGAGTTTGGGGTGTTGGTGTTTTTGGTTGTGGACCGTGAGGAAGCCATTGATGAGAGCTTGGTTTTATTTTTCCCTTTTTTTTTCGTGTGGGAGAAGAAAGATGGTGATGTTGGTGATGTGTGTTGATGTGTGTTGATGGTGATAGTGATAGGTAATTATGAAGGGTAGTGTTGGGCTTTGGGTTTTGTAGGGTAGGCACGTGAGCCGTGCTCTACTCTTCCTCTTTTTCCTTCTTTTTTTTGAATTTTGGTAGGATAATAAAGGGAATCTAGGGTAAATATAGGAGAGATATGGTAAGGATAGGATTAGGTAAATAAAAGATATGGTAGCATAATGTGGTTAAGAATTTCGGTTACCATAAGGAACTTTGGTCAATTTAGAAAAGTGAATAAAATAGATTTTTGGCAATTATGTGGTCCATAATTCAATATTCATAAAATACTTAATATGCAAGATATTCACGTAAATTATATAATATTAAGCACAAATATACTAGCAATGGAATACACGGACACAGTCATATAATCTTGTCTTATTCTAACCAGTCATGCAGGTTCGTAAAATAAATATAACGAATTTAGTTGCTACTGATTAAACCAACTTCCAACCGCAAAATCTCAAACCGTCTTCTCGCTAACGCCTTTGTTAAAATGTCAGCTCATTGATTTTCAATACTACAAAATTCGACTTTAATGTTGCCCTTTTCTACATGGTCGCGTAAGAAATGATGTCTAATGTCTATATGTTTTGTAGGAGAATGCTGAGCTGGATTCTTAGAAATAATAATAGCACTTGTATTATCACAAAATATAGGCATACAACCAACATTGACACCATAATCACATAGCTGTTCCTTTAACCAAAGTAATGGACAACATACCAGTCCTGCGGCTATATACTCGGCTTCAGCAGTAGATAACGCAACAGAATTTTGCTTCTTTGAGCCCCAAGTTATAATGCATGGTCCAAAAAATGTAGCGAATCAAGAGGTACTTTTTCTATCTAGAGAACATCCTGCATAATCTGCATCTGAATATCCTACTAGAACGAAATTACACTCAAGTGGTAAGTATAAATTAGATGTACCAATTAAATATCTCAAGATACGTTTAACTGCAATCATATGTGACTCTTTAGGACACGATTGAAATCGAGCACAGACACATAAACTAAACATAATGTCATGTCTACTCGCAGTTAAATATAATAAAGAACCAATCATACCTCGATATGTAGTCTCATCGACACACTTAACATTTTCGTCCAAGGTCAGTGTCTTATCAGTTACCATAGGTGTGTCCATTGGATGAGCCTTCTCCAAACCAAGTTTCCTGATTAGCTCCTTGACATATTTTTGTTGGTGAATCTTTATACCTTCCTAAGTTTGTTGAATTTCCAATATTAGGAAGAATTTCAATTCTCCCATCATGCTCATTTCCAACTCTGAGGTCATTAGATCTGAAAATTACTTGCACAATTTATTGTTAGTAAAACCAAAAATAATATCATCTACATAAATTTGAGCAACAAGTATTCGGATTTTAGAAATAGGGTTTTGTCGACATATCCTCTTTTAAACTTATTTTGTAATAAAAATTTAGACAATCTGTCATACCATGCCCTAGGCGCTTGTTTTAAACCATATAAAGTTTTATCAAGTTTAAAAACATGGTTTTGAAATTTGGTATTTAAGAATCCGGGAGGTTATTCAACAAAAACCTCTTCTTCCAAATATCCGTTAAGAAAAGCTGTAACACCCGGAAATGTACCCTATTTTTCTAGTAGAAATATTTTACGAAATCTTTTCAGTAATTTTAAGCTTTAATTTATAATTTTAAGTTTCGAGTCGAATTTAGAATTTCCGAGTTCGTATTTGGAATTTCTGCGAGATTCCATGAAAAAGCCGTCTTAAGGCGAGTTTGACTTTTTGGTTGACTTTTCCTTACTTATACTCTAATTCCCTTAACCTAATTCATTACTCCAAAATCAAACACAAACCTTCTTCCTCTTTAAGAAAACTCAATCCTTGCCTCCTTAGCTTTTTCCGATCTTTGATTCATCGTAGTTCATTCGTTACTTGATAGAATTTACGTAAGTTCGTCTCATTCTTCTTCCCTAACCTTCCTCTATCCGTATTGATATTAAAATCATCGTCTTTCTCGCTTTTCAAATCTTTCCCGTCTTTCTCAAGATGAATTTCATTCATCTTTTATGATCTTTATGTAGGTGGTGACCTCCAAGATCCCGACAAAGACTACTACCTTATAGAAGAGGAGCTTGACGATTAGTAGAGACGCTTAAAGGTAAACGGTGAAGGGTTACTCGATATCATTTACGTGTTTTACATGATTTCCATGTTAGAGTTCGTATTTAGAATACAATTAGAAAGCTTAGAAATTATGATTTTGATGATGATTGTTGTTAGTTGATGATTGTTGATGATGAATATTGATTGTTGATAGTTGATAGAAGTGAATTATGAAAATTGGAAATGATAGAAATAGTGTTGTTGTTCTCGGGTGGACTCGTGCAAATTCACAGCACCGCCCCTTTTTGGTAGAATGCTCATATCTCCTTCGTTACTAGTTTGTTTTGGGCTTGTGACCACTCGTTGGAACCGTAAGAGGATAAGCTATCACCTAGACTTGGAATTTCTGCATTCCCATATCTAGAACTATAGTTATGACAGTTTGAAGTGAACCCTTGTTTAAGTTAGTTTCCAAAATTGTTGTTTTGGAGAGTTATCTATGTTTCTTATTTATTATGCTTCTTAAACTTGGTCTAATGCTTGGGTATCATGTATTGATTCATGTTTTGGACTTATGATATCTCATTCGCATGTATCACATGTTTTGTGACGGTTTTTGCTATGTCCCACTTTGAGTCCGTTTTCACAAATGATACGGTTTGAGCACTATTTTGTCTTGTGCTTTGTATTCTCATTCCCTTGCTACCTTCCG
>JAIUZE010028195.1:0-34412 GCA_022085475.1 Heliosperma pusillum
GGGACTGGAGCAAGCTTAAGTACTAGCCATCTCTGCTTAGGGGGTCGCCTAGTAGAGTTTCTCATAGACGGTTATGTCATGGGACGGGGAATGGAATAGTTGTTGTCGCTAGGTCTGATCAGTCTAGGACTAGGATGTTTTCCTACCTTGTTGTATAGCCTCGAGTTACAGAAGTCGACTATTGACTGGACTAAGAACTTATGCCTGTTTGTAGAAGTATTTGTCTTTCATGTTTGTATGATTATATGAATTTTAGAAGGTGAGATGCAAGCCGGCTAAGATTGATAGAGTTTGGATTACTGGTTGTTAACTGATTCACATGATTACGTGTTGATTAGGGTTTGAGTGTATCATGGCCATGTTAACGGTAACCTCGGAGCTAGCATACCAGCTTCCCTACCTCGTGTTATAGTTTATTATCGGATTCACATGATAGCTTTCATATGCTAGGTTATATGTTAGTTATTTGTTTCATAACATGAAAAGCATACCGTATATGTTAAGTTTTGTATTTTCCATATACATTTCTTTTATGTTATTCATGTTTTATTAAACTCGACATTTCGTGGCTGGGAGAACTCGGAGTTACTCCCACTGACTGTGGCTTCCGTGTTTATATTTAATGCGGTTGGCAGGTTTGTGATGCATACTTTGGGTACCTTGACGAGCTAGCGAGCGAAGTATTTACCTTGGACCTATATTCGGTTCTTAGGATTGTATATTATTATACACTCTTTTATTTACGTATTTATACGGGAAATATGTCTCCCGTTTTGGATATTTCTTTTGTATAATATTATTTCCTTTTTTGTTGAACCTTTTTATTTAAGACACCTTCGTTATGTATTATCATCTTTTATTTAGTTAAATTTTTTTTTTTTTCTTTCCGCAAATTTGAGGGTGTCACAGTTAGGGTGCTTCCAAGGCTTAATATCAGTACCTAAGAGTATAAGGAACAAGTTTGTCTAGGTTCAGTTTTGCTAATTATCAATAATACAATGTAGAGAAGTCAGTCCAAGACGAGTAATTCATGTAGGGACAATTTTAGCATTTTTCATGTTCCAGCTCAAAGGAAAGCGCATTTTGGCCAAGCTAAGTCAGCTACGAACTACGCGAACTGAATTGAATTGACCCGAGTTCCCGGAACAAAGGGAGCATCTCTTCCACCAGGTCCGCCAGGAGAATACGAGCAACAAAGATCTTCTTTTGGAGATGTCACAAGGCAGAGCCTTAAACTGTTACTAACACTTAGTAAAAGCATATAAGAACCAAGACCGGTTTCCAAGGGTTTGGACTTCAGAATCGACATTGAGTAAGAGGACAAGGAAGGAGCAGCTTTATCACTTTATGGTTATTGTAGTAGTCTGTTTTGTCTGCCTTCTTTTAAAACAGTATGACAGTTGAGTTTTACTTTTCTTATGTTGTTTATTAGCCTTTAGATGAACTTTGGAATTTCAGATTGTGATTTCCATGCCTACATAAAGCCTGCATTGTAAATCTAGCAAAGTAGATTATTATGAAATGAAAAACTGAAACATTGTTTCAAAAACAACAAACACTTATGTAGAGGCTTGATTATTGTTATATGTGATTAATTTACTTGTGTGTGGGTTAATTACACAGTGTCTAAGACTATTTGCTACTGTGCTGGTGTCTTAAACACAACCCCTTTTATCTCTGCTTGTGTGCTAAGAAAAAGGGTTTATCTGACAACTGTCTGGCCTTGTGCAAATTTGAGTGTATTTCTGAGTGACTAAGTGACAATGTGAGCGAGTGTTGCATCTTAGCTTCTAAATAGCCTCTAAATAGCCTCTAAATTCTATCTTTTCTGAGATATTTCAGTTCACATATACTACACATTTAAAATTCAGAGATGCTATATATATTAAGATCCTTATTTTGATTTATTCATCTTATTATCTACAAATATAAAAATCAAATCATGAAAGTTTGATTGTTAACTTTTTGCCTTTGATTTATATTTATCTACAAATGTCTAAGGGTTGAGGACTATGCCAAAATCCAGAAGCTAGCTACTTTCTGGCTTGAACTGGAGTATATCTTTATATAAATGTATTTGAGCATCTTGCAATTCTTTGAAGACTTCAATAACTTTGAATCTCAAGTAGATTAAGATCTTGATCAACAGGAAGAGACTCGAATTCCATGATTAACTTATTTAATTTCTTGTTGCTGATTTTTTGTTGAATCACCTTGCAATCATCTTGAAAACTGCACAAAATATACATATGACATAAGAAATAACGTAAACCTGAAAAAAATTCGGAAAATTGGAAATAACTCCATATGAAATAAGATAAATTCGGGTTTAATAGGACCAGTACCTCTGAGTTTGTACGGATGGGGAAGGAAGTAAGAGTTGAGCAAGCTTAATTGTGTCCTCAGGTCGATTAACGACGTGATTAAAGCATAAGTAACGTCCATATGACGAAATGTCTTCAAAGACGTAAACGTGGGCGTCAACCAAGAAATTCAAATCAACAGTGACAAAAACACCATCTTGATACATCTCAGCTGCTCCTTTTAAGTAAGGATGTGCTATGGAAAGTTGATTCCCCATTAATAGGCCTGCATTGACGCTGACCATGCTAATCCCACGGTCCATTGCTAACGCCCACGCACTTTTCTCCGCTAGTGTCTTTGATAAGGCATGCCACAACTACGGTAATAATCAACAGAAGATATTTTAGTTTAGTGGTTAAGGCGGAAGTAATATAGGAGTACACAAGCAGTCTTGGTGACACAATTGTACCTTAAACTTACGACAGAAGTTGATATCACTCCAATACTTCTCGTCTAAATCGAATGTTATTGATTTACGATCTTCTTTCCAAATTATGGCAGTGGCCGATGAAGTGAAGACGACTTTGTCAATTGTGTCTACTTGTGCGCATGCTTCTAACACATTATGTGCAGCTCTGGTCTCTATTTCCACTGCGTGCTCCTGAAGAATACACTACCATTATTACACAACAATGCAACGGACAAAGAATATGTCTGAATACATTTAAGTCGACGCTCTACTTCTGACCTTCTGTATTATTGATTTAGTACTACTTTGCAATTATTTAATTTGTGTTTTGACTACATGACAATTGTCAGTTACTCAGAGTCTCAGACTCTCAGACATAAAAAGTGGTACTCATTACAAAGTTTGAATGTCTGATTCATTGAAGTTCAATTGGTGGCTTTACCCTCTCAGATTTTCGGGAATTTTTTTGTTAGATAGAGGTTTAATGACACTTATTTACAAAAGTAGGGTTCATTCCAACTTATTTACACGGAATGGGTCCACGTCAGCAAGTTTATTATTTTTTTTAAAGTTTTTCAACCAGTCGCTGAACCATTCAGCGACCGATAACTTAGTTTAATTTTTCTTGGGTTTTAAGATCTCAGTCGCTGAATGGTTCAGCGACTGAGAACTGAAATCAATTTTTTTTGGCTTTATAAACTCAGTCGCTGAATAGTTCAGGAAGTGATAACTTAGTTCAATTTTTCTTGGGTTTTAAGATCTCAGTCGTTGAATGGTTCAGCGACAGAGAACTGAAATCAATTTTTTTCGGTTTTATGAACTCATAGTTCAGCAACAGATAACTTAGTTCAATTTTTCTTGGGTTTTAAGATCTCAGTCGCTGAACCATTCAGCGACTGAGTTCTTAAAAACCAAAAAAACTTGAACTCGGTTCTCAACCATTCAGCGATTGAGATCTTAAAACCAAAAAAAAATTGAACTCAGTTATCAGCCGCTGAATGGTTCAGCGACTGGTTGAAAAACTTTAAAAAAATAATAAATTTGCTGACGTCGACCCATTCCGTGTAAATAAGTTGGAATGAGCCCTACTTTTGTAAATAAGTGTCATTAAAGCCCTATTTAAGAAAAAAATTCGATTTTCAGTAAGTTCAACTGATAAAAGCTGTTTTAGATCAACGTCAAAGTTGGGAGTTCAATTTTTATCCGTAATATATATAGTGCGCTCATTTGAACAAAATCGTATACGCTTGTGTTTGTTGTTGAGTATAGTAGAGTAAAGTCGATATGCGAGACAACGACTTTACTCTCATATCATATGCTACGCGGATCCATTCTCTACAAGAGTACAAGTAGTCTCACCCCCACCAACTAAATCAATTATTTACTTCGTAATTCTTAGCATTAAACAAACAAAAAGTCTTCGTTAGTTCTCATACTCCACATGAGTAAGGCCCGGTTCTTTTGAACTTAAAGTCACCCCTTTAAGTTCAGTTCAGTTTCTAAAAGTTCAGTTCAGCAAAATTAAGTTTGGTTTCTATAAGTTCAGTTTAGTTCAGGTCGTATACGTTCAGTTCAGCTCAACTCAGCTCAGCTCTTATAAGTTCAGCAAAATTAAGTTCGGTTCAAAAACATTAACTTAACTTATATTAAATTATTTATATTAGACCTGTTAATAACTTATTAATTAAAATTAACATGTTTTATAAAATAAGACGGTCCACTTTTATATATGAAATAACTTTTCATTTAATGTTATTATATGAGTTGTCTATTCATATATTAGACCATTTCACGTTTTTTATTGTTAAATTAATTAGATATATACCATTTATTAATTGATGCCTTCAAGTTAAATTGATGATCATTTTATAGTTATGAAAATGAATACTCATATTAATCACTCTAAAAATTTGTAAATTACACTAATCTTTGGGTCAGATGTACAACTATATTTATTAAGACAAATATTTGACAAGGAAAATAGAGATAAAAAAGAAAGAGATGGGGAAAAGGAAAAAATGAAAATAAATGATTAAAAAAGGATGTAATAAGTGAATAACATAATATGTATAAAGTGTTAATTTTATTATTTTATTTTGTATTTTACACCATAAATTCAATTCAAGAAACTTGCCCCGGTTATAAAGAGAGAAAAATATGTCTATTATTCTACAATTATTATTATTTTTGAAAGAGGATCTTCTCCTTTTTTTTGGTCCATTTCCTCTTCTTGAGGAATATTATTCTATATATTCATTCTACTCATTAAAACTTTTATTTTCTAGTTAAACTACGACATTCGTTCGTTTCAGAATTAAATCCGGAACACTAAAGAGGTTAGGGGTGATAATGAGATGAGACAACTCGCGAGCAACTCGAGATCGGCTCGGTCAAAGCTCGGCTCGGGCTCGGGAGCTTAACGAGTCAAGCCGAGCAAACACTGGCTCGGCTCGAAAAACTCGCGAGCAGCTCGAACTTGTGTGATTAAATAAGATATTGCTCATATTTTATAAAAAATATTTTATCATGATTATATCTTTATATCACATATATCAAATGACTACTTATTTGTTAAATATTTTTACTAATAACCTTTGAGCCTTATTATTAAAAATATCGAAAAAAAAACTAACAATTATATATAGGATCGATTTGAGCTCAAGTTTGGCTCGAGCTCGGGTTAAAGCTCGCAAGCTTTACAACGAGCACATTTTTTTCAAGCTAGCTCGGGTGAGCTCGAGATCGGCTCGAGCTCGAATTTTAGTTCTTGAGTACGAGCAAGGCCAAGCTCGGGCTTGACTCGGCTCATTAACACCCCTAAAACAGGTAACGAGCCTTCATTTCTTTTTAAGAAACGAAGATGATCCTTACTCATTATTTTTATTAGGGTGATCAAAAATATACGATACGGTTTTAATATACGGATACGATACGGTATACGGTTTTAATTACACGGATTTCCGGGTACACGATACGAATTTCCGGGTATACGATACGGTTTTTAAAAAAACCGTACCGGGTCCGGGTCGGGGAAAATCAAAACCGGGTATACGGTTTGACCCGGTTTAATTAAAAATAACCAAAAAAAAGTTGTATGTAAAATTTTGTTGTCTATTTTGACTATATGGGTGAAATTTTGAGCACCAATCATTTTATGTGAAACTTATAATATACGCAACTCACTTTATCAGTGACAAATTTCTGTGTGAAGTTTTGCAAATTTGTATTTTGCTATTTTACCTACTGACTTTGCAAGTAATTGTGTTTTATAATAATGATCCTAATAGATTATATAAGCATCTTATTTATTGGTCGTTACTAATGTTGTGGACTCGAATTCCTGGTCTGAGCATTATCAATTAAACCGGATCCGGGTATACGGTTTTCGGGTACCCGGTTTAACCGGGTATACGAAAACCGGGTACCCGGTTAAACCGGGTCAGATCCGGGTATTAACTTTTGGCCTTCCAAAAACCGGGTACCCGATACGGTTATTAAAACCGTACCGGGTACCCGGTTTTGCTCACCCCTAATTTTTATCCTAGTTCATGTGAATTATATAATGAGGAAGTTGTTTGACTACCTCAGCTGACACAATTGAAGTATCCCATGAATTTCAATATCTTCGTGATAAACGAAATTTCTCACCTAACTCTCACAAGTAATTATGAATATCTACATGAATTATTTATTTTCATTTATTATATAACCAACGCATGAAATAAAATTTTGCAATTCACATAAATTCTAAAATTATAAGATATATCACTTTCTAGGTCGTGAATTTTACAAAAATGAGACAGATTTATGATAATCGTTTAGGCAGACCGATGTGAAATTGTGAATGGATACATGTTTAGATGTTAATGGATATGAATTGATGGGTACGTTTACCAAAGAAATAAAATTATTATTTGTATTATTGATTAGTGTCACGTTATATTTATTATAAGGCAGGTTCTCGAAAGATTAATTGTCTAATGATAAGTATGCATGTTGAGGTAATTTATAAATAATAATTATAACCCATAGCTTTCCCTAATAAATCACGAACGTTCAACAAGAATCATACACCATCAGAAATACAACTACAAAATTAGTTGAATATACACATGACAAAATGTTGATGGAACAAAGCAATTAATTGCACCAACCTAATTAGTTGGCAAAAGCTGGAGGTGTAAGTCCAAACCTCAACTCATTAATATACTAACTGTAAATGTCAACTTTCCTTCATTTATTTCCGAACCCTACGTTACAAATTGTTTCCTTCTTTAGCCTACGTAGGATCGTTAGCTTATTTTATGACGTCATTTTATTAATTCTCCAATATAGCGGTTGTACAATGTAGATTTAATAGTTAAAAGGGAGATATAAATTATTAAAAATATGGTAATTAAATTGTAAAATGTACGATTTTGTAGGAGGCCGTTAGTAAAGTTTATCATGAGTGTTATGATTAGCACAAATTCTTATATAAGACAGTAATATCGGTAATAATGGTAAACGGATTCAAGTGGGTACCATATGAATATACGACAAGAAAAGAGTCATAGGTAATACGGAGTAGAAAATAGTTTGTCTTATTATCATTATTATTAAGTATTAGAATTTGGATTTATTTACCACTAAAATAGATATTATTGTCTTAAGCAATAGTAGCTGATTAATTTAATTAGTTTTATACTCGTAAATTCAATTGAATATGGAGTACGTTATTAAGTTATCGTGGATGGTAAAACTTATGGACTAAAAATTTTCTAGTTATGATACGAAATCTACCAAAAAAAATGATGACTTAAATATGTAGATGGAAGTAGAATAGACGAAATAGATAACCAACTAGAAGAAGAAATCAAAACAAAATTGAATTGAATTAATCAAAAAAAAATAAGAGAAAAAATAAGGTATTGAAATTAACTTACATCATAGTTGGGATGATCATGAGGAAGCTCAAAGTTATAGAACAAACCAGAACAACCCTTCAAAGCTTCAAGTATACTTTGATAATTAAAAAGATCACAATGAAACACCTTCAATTTTTCTTTCTCATCATTATGTAACCCCTTCATTTCTTGCATTTCACCTATACATAGATTAAATCCACAATTTTAAACGAGACTATTTTACAATAAAATTGGGATGAAGCGAGTATATTAGTTCACTTGGCTCCGAAACATACATGGCACGTAGAGCTATTTCATTTTCAACCTACACATATTAATTAATACGAGTACTTGTATATATGTGACGGTTTTATGGTAAAATTACATGTTATATAACTAAATAACAAATATCATGTAATATTATCATACAGAGTGCTAAACATATAAATAAAATCATCCATGGTTGAGAATTTCGTGCTCACAATACTTCCGCTACTAAAATTCCAACACCAAATAGGCCTATAAAGTAGGATGTGTAGATAAAAGAATAAGAAAAGCATACAATGGGGTTCGACAGCAGCATGAACAATATAGCCTCTTTGAAGGAGGCGCCTTACAAGGGAAGAACCAAGGCAACCGGAGGCGTCCATGACACAAACCGTGTTCGATATCGGTATGAAGGATGCAGGCGCCATTGAAAAGACAATGAAGATGAGCAGCTGAATTTGGGGTGATATGCAGAGTATATAGTTAAGGAGGTAGATTGTTGTTGATGGTTTGTTACGACTTAGGAGGTAGGAATGTTGTATATATATATATGTTGGAAGTTGAGGAAAATGACAAATAAAATAAAATAACAGTCAATCTCACTTAGTACTGGCATATCAGTCTATCAATTAAAACAGGTCGGATTGTCTCTCAGAAGGAGGCAAGTGAGAGAGTAAGAGATAACTCACTTGATTTCTTACTTGTTTTTTTGTGAGACACATTCCAATCCATATTTATTGAAAACGAATATACCCGTTTTGAATGAGGATTACGCTAATAAAATAACGGAGAGCTGAATTCTAGACACAACAGATTGACACTATGACGTAACATGTGACAAATGGATGGGAAGAGTCTTTACGTGAGAAATATGAGCTTAATATATGGCACAAAATTATGACAAATTCTCATTTAAGATGGACGATTCGTTTTAAGTTGAACATGGGTTAAATTTTTCTTATAAAGAACAAGTGGAGGTACAAGTGGTTAGCAAATGGAGCTTTACGCTTTGTGAGAGGGGCTTTGCCCGTCTTAAATTTAAGACATGTCAATCCATCTTAAGGGAGACTTTCTGAAAAATTATAATAGTAGCGTAATTATGGAAAGTAATCCAAAGGATATATCTATGATTCTATAAGATCCATATTTAAAACCTTATGTTTTAAAATAGATTTAGATCTAGTTTAGATCATGTACATATTTTTTTCTGGTGCAAAAGAGGGGACTAGCCCCTTAGATCATGTACATATGAACTGTTCATATCTTATTTAAATTCACACGATCTATATCCACAGGATTTAGATTCTTGGATCTGAACTCGATCTGAATTTATCCTATATCTTTTTTTATGGTAAATAATTACTTTTAAATTTTAATATTTTATTTCATGAATTTACTGCAACTTAATAGACTATTTTTACATTATACCTAGAATAGAATACATATGAGAAAACTAAAGTTGCAACGATATTGGAATAAAGTTTCATAATATAACAGTGCGATAATAAAGTATGTTTTTCAATTGAAAAATGTTAATGAGAAAGAAATAATAGCCTAGATTTGAAAAACTTTAAGAAAAGGATACAATTACGATTCATGAACTTATTTTCCTATTTTTATTTTAAAATAAAATAAAAATAGATTTATGGGTAGGATTCGAATCTTGACCATATGATCCATATTCGGATCCATTTCTATGTGTTGAGATCTCTTTTCATATGTGTGTGGGAGCATTGTCCAACATCGATAGAATAATAATATGTGATTAGGTTATATATTATAAGGAAGTGAGCTATCACTCCTATCATCAATTGGTTTTAATGGAACTTCCCTTACTTGTGGGTTGGTGTCATCCAAGTATTGGATTCAAATCCTAGGATTTTAGACAGAATTCTAGATCTATTGTCATCGTTAACTATAATATTGTACAATACATAGTAATGTGTCAGACGAACGGATTTCTACAAATGTTTATTTTCCTTGCTTTAATTATAAACCTACAAACATACAGTTATTCTAATTTTATAGTTATCTAGTATAATATAAAATATTGGTAAGAATAAATATTTTGTGTTTACTGGATTTAATATCGCAAAGATATTCAAAGTATTAGATAGATCAATTGTTACACGTACATGAGAAGCAGTGAATATATTTACACGTCAATCATTTCAATAATTAATCATGTCCTGAAACCATACCGTAAATCATATATAACCGTATTTCATTTCAGAGTTTCAAAAGTTTAGATTATTTTTATCATTTTATATTAGTTTTATTTGCTTAAATATTTTTATTTAATAACTTACCTATTTACGAGTCGAGTCGTGGGTCGCGGATTTAACGACCCTAAATGTACGAGTTATTATCGGGGCATTATATTCGAGTTGAAAAGGTTATATCTGAGTTAGTTTCGGGCTTGTTTCTTTCGGTCTTTGGACTAGGTCAATTTTTTACAAGCCTAATTGTATGGTATTTTTCTTACATGTAAGCTAAATGCATAAATCTATACACTATTTAATTTCTTAGAATTAATAAAAGTGATTCGTGTCGAATGATATGACACGAATAACCTGAACCCGACAGCTAAAAGGGTGACCTTAACTTGACTCATAACTCAAATTGACTATACCCAATATAACTCACCCTAATAGTTATTGTTGCACACTAAGCCAGGACCATTATATATAAGATTCATAACTAAATTGATAATAACATATCCAAAATTTACCCGAAGGCAAAAAGACTCAACTAGCCTAGTCTGACCCAAATTCATGTATATTTGAAATGTGCCCGACCCAAATTAATCTGAATGGCATCCAAACCGTTGTCCTGTCAGTCTGTCAAGTGTAATTAGGGGCTTCCTAAACTATATTCACAATTTCCCATTGAAGAAAGCCACTTCTCGTCACTTTAAAAGACCTTTTGCAAGCAGCAATGGAGAACAAGTGGGAAAAGAATTCTGAGAGTTCTTTTTAGAAGACAGTCACAAACGAGATTTATTGAATTATAATAAGGATTTCAGTGTGATGTATAGGCCGACCTGGCATTTGAAAGATTATTGTAGAAACGTAGGTGGTGGTTGTTAGAATGGGAGGTGGAGGATCACGGAAATAAATGAATGGAAAACTAGTAAATTGGTCAAAGTATTATTATTAAATGTTTATTAGTATGGAGTATTACACTACTCCCTCCTATTCGTTATCTCTTATTCGTTGTGATCTTCCCTAATTGGTTTGAGAAAATATTTAGTGTTCTGGTGATATGTGGATATAAATGAAAGTAAGAGAGAGAATGTGGGGTCATAAGTTATTATAATCACAAATGATAGACAAATAAGAAAAGTGGAAAATCTTTGTAAATTTGTCGTTTTAGGAAATGTGGAAGATCTTAGATAATTTGAGAAAGTATATTTTAGGGGATAACGTCATAATCATTATCACTTACGCTACTCAAAATGTGGGAGAGTGACTTTTAAAATAGCTTGTAATTTGAGTGGTGTTAAAAAACTATATTGGTCTTATCACATCACATATTTTAGCTACCGTTTTGTAACAAAACAGATACAATAAGTTGTATGTCAAAAAAAATATACATTTGTTGATAATTTTTGTAAGAAAAACTATAAATGTACACAGATTCTTATTGAAAACGGTGCATATCTGTCTTTATTGAAAACGGGTCGGATCCCCTCTCATAAAAAGGCAAGTTGGAGAGCAAGTGGGGATCCATTTAATTCCCCACTTGTCCTCCCACTTTATGAGAGAAATCCAACCCGTTTTCACTGAAAACGGATACTATAAAAGTACGGAATATATAATAAGTACGTTTTAACATTTTTTTTCTAAATGAAAATATAAATTTAGAATTTTACAACATCGTTTTGGAGAATGATGTTATACTTTGTAACACTTTCTTTTCGAAATTTAGTTACCATGTATCATAATGAACTGCAAAAATAAAATAAAACGCAAATTTTTATTTTATACGGATGAAATCATAACCATTTTACGATAAAATATACGAGTAATTATTTTCTAACAAAATATTACCATCACCTTTGGGTTAAAAAGTGACAAATTTAATGATAATATTTTATCATTAAATAATTACACTTTATTAAAAGATAGTAACATTTGCTAGTATTAAAATAAGGCGATTTTAAAAAGAGATCAAGTAAAGATATCCAAAAAATCTACTATTCAATAAAGCAATAACATTTTAAGCCTTTCTATTGGCTCCTTAATCTAAGGGGTAAAAAGTCACTTTTGTAAAAGGTAGTCCCCAGCACAATTGCATAATTTTTTTTTTTATTTAACATTTACAAATTCAACTGCTTACAAATTTTTTTCGTTAAGGTATACTAATCCAACTTATAATTAAATATACGATATACACACTATATGCTATTGTTATGCTAAAAAAGAAAAAAAATTATTACGAAAAATGAAGGAAATCAACTAAATGAATATAAAAAAAACACGATAAAATAGACACGAAATTCAAAAATTTGGACTTTTACATTAGAAAACAAATATTAAAAATCTACTTTACAATAAAGCAATAACATTTTAAGCCTTTCTATTGGCTCCTTAATCTAAGGGGTAAAAAGTCACTTTTGTAAAAGGTGGTCCCCAGCACAATTGCATCAGTTTTTTTTTTATTTAACATTTACAAATTCAACTGCTTACAAATTTTTTTCGTTAAGGTATACTAATCCAACTTATAATTAAATATACGATATACACACTATATGCTATTTTTATGCTAAAAAAGAAAAAAAATTATTACGAAAAATGAAGGAAATCAACTAAATGAATATAAAAAAACACGATAAAATAGACACGAAATTCAAAAATTTGGACTTTTACATTAGAAAACAAATATTAAAAATGTAAATAAAACCTGACACATGAGACGTGAGAGTGAAACCATAAGAAATAAAAAAATTCGAAAGCGTGCAAAACTTTATTATATGTACGCAAAGTGTCATTTATTCCTAAGAAATCGTAGTGATTTTTTCATAAGAAATCTGTAGAGATTAATAACTTAAATAATACATACGTCGATTTACCACTGATTATTGACTTATTTATATTGTCACGACATTAAAAATTTAATAACCCTTATTTATATCCTTATGTACCAAATAAAAAAACATGTTATTGTGACCCGTGCATTTTCTGCACGGGTTTAAAACTAGTTAAAATAAAAAAGGATTAAAAAGCAATTAGGGAGTGTAGAAGAGTGAGGAAGGGGCAGATAGAAGAGTGAGCAAGACAAATGTGATGTGAGAAACAAGTGGTTTTAAAGGGTTTGGTAGAAACGTGTGCCTCGAAATAGCGCCACATCTCTACGCCAATTCACTCTCCCACGGCCCACGAACACAATTGTAGTAGCTACGGAATACGGATCATTGAAGCACTTACGCTCTCTTTCACTCCACCTCCAGTTTTGTATCATGACCACAATTTGCTTATTCTCGGCACAACTCGTCATCACGCTTATATTTGGGTATTGTACTGTTTGATTACAAATTCTCATTTGTGACGGGTACATTCAAGTGGCGGATCCAATGCTTTAAGATTGGGAGGGCACAATTTAAAAAAAAAAAAAAAAAAACTCGGAATAATATCGCAAAATGATAACCACCATCGTGGGCAACTGGGCACTGCTCTCTTCGGGTAGTAAACATAATAATGCAAAAAAAGTTACAAATTTTTACAAATTTAAAGTCATCGAATGAATAAAATTACTGACTTTTGAACTATTAAGGTTTTTGTTATTAATGAAAATTAAGGTTTTTGTTATTAATGAAAATTAAGGGTTTTTTATTAATGAAAAAGTTATATTTTTCTCTATCTTAATTTTTTTTGAAGAAAAGATTAATTTATTAATAAATCGCCAAACGGCACTTACAAAAGATATGTATAATCGATCACAAATCTAATAAATGCCAAAAGACAAATTCCTCTTGTAAAACTAGGATCTGAAAACATGATATGACAATTCGGCTCGTCCTTGTATCACTCTCTTCATGTAGCTTTTAAGGAGATCATTCGTTTGATTCATTGATGGAGAAACTTTACCTTTTATCGGCACCATAGATCGTCGACGAAAAACGCTTATCTATTGTAGAGTCGTATGATGAATCATCACGAAGCCGCTCTTATTAAAATTTCCAATAAAACTAAACCCTAAAAAGATATAAAGGACAGAAAATACTCCGAAAATGGAGACAGACAGACGAATATCACCAAAAGGGAGACTTTTATTACTTAATTCATAGATTGGCATACTAATAATCGATAAATAACGTTTATATGGGGCTTACCATCGATTAATGATCGATGGAAGCCTCAGATATGATTGATGGAGGATAGGGTTTTTAGAGAGGAAAATAGAGGAGAAAGATTAGAGAGTGTAATTCCCTCTTTCTCCATCTTAATTTTGAACACTGTCAATTGAGATTTTATATGTGCCTCTTAGATTTTAAAAACAACTTGAAATTATTGTATTTTTCTATTCTATTAATCTAGAATGAAAAAAATACTATATTTATACATAATTAGAATATTAGATAAAATTGGGGATGGATGTTTAAGTAAGAAGTCCTCAAAACACACAATCCAAAATCACAAATAGACAACAAAGAATCATGACAATAAGTAAAAAAATATTCATAAAACAAACCAATGAGAGAGAACTTGAAACAAACAATCTAATTCAAAAACTGGGAAGATGGAATTTTGAAATTAGAGTAAGAAAATTGAACTTGAAACTAACAATTGGAAAGACAGGGACGAAAAGCAAGTAACAAACTAAAAGTTGTATTCAGAATGAGAAAATAAAAAGAAAAATTCGGTTTAGAAGGTATTAAACTCCCCACCTTCAATCTCGATGACACTAGCCTTTCCCGCAGAGACACTTAACATTTCTGCTTCATATTACGCGGATATTGTACTTATACCTTTTTTTGCCTTTTTTTAAAAAAATAGAAAAATTCCCCAATCCAAGGGTGTGCACTTGCGGTTTTTTGCGCACCCCTAGGTTTGCCACTGGTATATTCGCCGCAAGCTTGCAACGGCTCAAATATTACGAATGTGGGTAGACTAGACAAAGAAAAGTGCCTAGGGAGTAACATTATGTTTTCTCTTATCTACCAACATGAATAGTACTTCACCCGTCGCTAGAGGTGGCAATCGGGTCAGTCGGGTCGGGTTTGGGTCGGGTCATGTCGGGTTCGGGTCGTATCGGGTTCGGGCCGTATCGGGTCAGACAACCCTTTCGGGTCGGGTCGGGTCGGGTTCGGGTCGTTATCGGGTCGGGTCATTTTCGGGTCAAATGATACATCGGGTCGGGTCGGGTTTGGGTCGGGTCGTAATCGGGTCAGGTTATTTTTTCGCAATATTTCAATATTTTTCCATTAAATCTAGTTTTAAATTATTATTTGGTTTAATTAATTCATTATTAAGTCAAACATATCAATTTAAACAATAAAGCACTTTCATTTTGATCATTATTAAGGTTAATAATTGTCAGAGCGTCAATTTAATCGGGTCAATATCGGGTCGGGTCAATGTCGGGTCGGGTTCGGGTCGGGTTCGGGTCACTGATTTTCGGGTCGTCAACGGGTTACGGGTCGCCATCGGGTCGGTTTCGGGTTGCAGTATTCTCGGGTCGGGTCGGGTCGGTTTTGCTCGGGTTTCGGGTCGGGTCACTCGGGTCGGGTCAGACTTGCCAGCTCTACCCGTCGCAAGTTTGTGACGGATATATCTGAAACAAATGAGACTTACTGTTATTTTATATAAGTATATACCTAGATTTTAAATAATAGGAACTAGTTTATAAGCTTAATTTTGACTTTTTGAGCAAACTAAATTGCATTTGTGTGTTACTTCTCTTATCACAATTGACTCTAACATATAAACATGGTAGGTGAGCTATATATGGTCATAAACCTTTTCCAGTCGATATTTCTTTCTTGTGTTATACAGACTACTTGGTTTGGTTTTGGATCCCGCTCAGGCTATCTCTATTTAGCATTTAAAACTATTTTATATGAAATATAATTGCGTGTTGATTTGTCTAACTCATACATTTATCATATATAATGTACTTTTCTATGACATATTTTGAAATTATGATAATATGTAAAATTTATCAATTAATAATAAGTCACATTCAATATTGTCAGTGTTAATATTATTACTTTCACAAACACTCATGTGAATACTATTACGTTCACTAATCTTATGGTTACTATATCTTTTACTACTCTCGATATGTTTGTGGTGAAATACACTATTCCCGTTAATTTTATCAAACTTATATATCTAAAAATATAAAATATTTTTCTTATATCGATTGCTTAGCTAATTGTGCATATTTTCTCTCATTGTTATTACTGCAACTTTCATTACATTCGTTGTTATTGCTGTTACTTTCACTACTTATGTCGTCATTATTGTTACTTTCACTATTACCGCATTTAATATTATTAATTTCACTATTTTGGCTGCTGCTACTATTACTTTCACTATTCATGCGACCATTATTTTACCTATACTAATTGTATTAGACGTATGTATTTAACTAAATATTGAATATTTGATCAGAATGACATTTAGGCTCTGTTTAGTAAAACTAGCTGAAAAGTTAACTGAAACCTGAAAAGGTAGCTGAAACCTGAAAAGCTAACTGAAACCTGAAAATGTAGCTGAAAATTAATACCTGATAAGGTAACTGATTTTATAAACAATGTTTGACAAACTAGCTGAAAAGGTAGCTGATTTTTTTTGTAAAATTACATAAAAAAAGGGTATGATATTTATTTAATATTATATATTGAAAGGGTAATAAAGTAATGTGATATAAGTTAGGTACCTTAAATCTGAAATGCTACTCTATGTAGCATTTAATTTCAGGTAGCTTATTTGGGCAAATATGCTACTTGCCAAACACTTGTTAACAAATCAGGATCCTGGAATTTTTGTCAGAAAAGCTACTTTAGTCAAAATAGGTACCTGAAATGTTTTGCCAAACAGAACCTTTAAAAATGTCTATTATTATATTTTAATTAGAGTACGAATCTAAAGAATTGTGAAAGATTATATCTTTTGAGATTCTTTATTTACTTACCTATCTATATTTTCCAAAACTTAACCTACGTATATTATATTGATATGCTAAACAATTAACATCTTTATAGATCCACACTATATTGTATTTGAATTTTTATATGTACATGTCATTCAATTACTTCCCCTTGCTTTCCGCTTTATATATATATAGTACTCTCTTCATAGCTTATTGATGTTCCCACTTATTAAAATAGTCCTCACATATATTCAAATAGTGGGAATATCATTAAAAAAACGAAGGGTATTGAGTTAGAATCCTTATATCTCGTCTCTCTTTCTTTAACTCAATCTCCATTATCATTTAACTCATATTTACACACAATAGCGGGGTTTCTTCTCCTTCTTTACTTTGATCCCACTGTATAATGTTCACCATTTCTTTTCACTATAACACTACTAATAAACTATTCCGTATAAATTTTATTCTTGGCAAATTCTCAATTATACCCCCAGGTATGGGCTAATCATACTTATACCTCTACTTTTTATAAAAACTCACTTATGCCCTTCATCTTTTCTGGAAATTCCACTTGTGCCTTCAAACTCCTTAGTTACACTATAACCGTGACCATAATATTAATTAAATGTTATGTAAACAATATGATGAAGAAGAGTACCCAAATTAATTTATTTGTTTTCTCTCCAACAAACATCATTTTCCGTTCAAGTTCATTTTATATAACTCCACTTCATTTTCAACATTTATCTTTTATCCTTCTTCCCCACTTCATCTTCAACATTTATCATCTACTCTTCTTCCCACTTCGTTTTTATCCACAGTCATCCATAATTATTTACTCATATCTTTTTCATCCTTTACCCTTAAAGCTATGAAGATCGTGATGATGATTTAATTGAGTTAAAGAATGATATTTTGTATGTGAAGTATTGTATGAATTCGTAATATCCAAAAAATATAACTTAAGCCCTTAACAAAAGCCAGGTAATTAGTAACATAGATGAAAAAAAGTGTAGCGAATAATTAAAAAAAAACGTAGTTTAGGAGTTTATGAGAAGATATAATGAATAAGTTAGGATGAGGAATAGAGAACGTAAAGCTTTCAAGGGTGTTTCAAATGTTAAAGTAAAGCTTTAAGGATTTGATATGTCAAATAAAGGGTTTTAACTTACATAATTAGCACTTAATGTCTTAATTGACGGTGCTTAGTAATATGGTCATGTTTATTATGTAACTAGGAAGTAGGAGGGAACATGTAAATTTTCCTAAAATGTATGTATACAAGTGGAATAAGCCCATACTAAAGGGGATATAAGTGACAATTTCTCTTTATTCGTTTATTATTATAAAATATAAATTCATAACACTTGCTTTAATATAAGTTAATTTCATATATTTACACGAACATTTTTAACGCGAAATACTTCTATTGACATTATTACATACATTCTCAACCAAAACATTTTTCAATGATATAGAATATTGCATCACATAACTCATTCTCAACTTGCATATAATTTTTAGTATTGTGTACACTACTAGGACACACCAAAAATGCAGTCGGTGACGTGTGACAAGTTAAAAAACATGTCGCACTTTTAAAAGTGTGATGAGTTTTGTGACGGGTAAGTGACGTGAAATATTTGTGAAGGGTTAGCTGTAGCAACTCGTCACACAAAAATGGAGATACGAAGCTAGGTATATGGGTGTATGTTGAGAAACATGCATTAGACATACCCATCTAAAAGGACTTTACTAAGGATTCCCTTAGTGTAAGTAACGTTCTTTGCAAGCTATTGACCTGATTTTGTTTTAGACTTGAGTTTTTTATTATTCTGTACATGCAAAGTGTATACTTTGATATCATTCCTAATCTGCAAATAAAAGGGATCATGACTTATCATTAGGTGTGCATGTAGCATGTGAAAGGACGTGTTTAGACAAGAGGGGATTTGCTCCTCCCTTATGACGGCTGTTTAATTTTTCAATACTTCTCTGACAACATTCAAATGTACCACGTTTAATGTAGATTATTGAGTCGTATTGTTGCATTTTATAAGGGTCGTTAGCATGAGTTTCATGCTAACTTAGTTCATATGGGTTTGTTGTAATTTCGTTTATCCGAGTCAATTTTGTACTATTTGGGCCGATTTTTCTGTAAGACCTGAGGGTCCAGCTCTTTTGGAACCATGAAGAGAAATCAAGAAAGGCCCACCAAGGAGTCAAACCAAAAAGTCAACAAAAGTCAAACAAGGTCAAAGTCAAACCCAAGACCGGGTCATCGGAGGTCAAACCCGGGGAGTCAATTAAACCAACTTAGGGGTCAACATTGAAGAGAAGGGGGCAAGCACAAGGCGGTCAACGAAAGTCAACATGAGCGGATTTTGAAGAAGAAAAATAGACAACATGAAACGCAGGCTGGCGGTGACACGCAGCCTGCGTCTTGCGCAGCTGCGACGTGAGCTTGTTCCGTCTTTTCTTTTATGTTTATGCCCAATTCTCGAGTCCCCTAGGTTTCTTGACCAAGGGTATTTAAGAACAACAATTTGAGATAGTTTACCATTTCTCATTCCACATCTAGAATCTCATATTGATGTTCATCTATTATTTTCTCACACTAGAACTTGTAGTAATATTTAGCTTAATCTTTTGGTTATACAGAACATGGAAGGCAAAGTCCTTTCTACTTGGTGTAATTTGAACAAGTACACAACTTTTAGCATTGTCTGACTCTATAATCGTCCTTTCTTCTATTTAATACTCTTTTCTTGCATTAATTTCTTGTGTTGATAAAATGAATGTTTAGTTTCACCATCTTTACATCTTATTTGCTTATTGAATGCTTATTCTAGATAGGGTTGGTTATCTTGTCTTGAATGTGTTGAAGTAAGCTTGAAATATTGTAACTTTGGTATAAAGTTGGAGTCTTTTGTGTAGAAAAGAGTGCGTTGTGTGTTATAACATGGTTTATTGCTGTGATACATGAGTATAGCTTCATCCCTTGGTAGAAATCTTAAAGCTTGTTCCTTTGGTTATGCTTGTGATTTCATGAGTATTAACTAAGTTGCAAATGGTTAATATTAGGTGTTTTAATTCATGTTAACTAATTTCTTGGGAGGTAGTAGTAGATAAATGAAGAGGAGGGTATAAAGGACTCATCTTTGGTAATTGTTGTTGTATCTTAGGAGAATTACACCAAGTGCTTGTCTCATATTGTTTTATTGCATCCACGGTGTTTGCTTTATTGCTTAGACTAGAAATGTTTATATCTTTGATACTTTCATGTTACCATTTCAACACAATTTCTCCATTTATGTCACACTATATGTTTCCCAATATAAATACTCATTGTTTGTGATTATTAATAAATAGTGTCGTAATTAGTGTTTGGTTTCTTAATTAGTATTTATTAAGAGTTTAGTAGTTAGCTTAGTCTTTTCCCGTCTTCCCTTTGGTACGACCTTTTACTTACCCTTACTACCCTTTTATGTAGGATAGTTTGAGTCTAGTTGAGGTAATATAAATTGTTATTTGGTCTTGCTAGTTATCGGAATTAACAATGCCAGTTTTTAGCTTGTCACTCTCGAAGAGTGAGACTTGTATAAATGCGTGGCTACACTCTTGTATGATGATTTTCACCCTTCTGTTTTTCAACAAGTCAATTTAGAGATTCGAGAAACGATTGTGATATATAAAGTTGACATTTTGCCTACCCATTTTTCAGTTTGGAGATAATAGTAGCAAAAAGACTGATGACGGTCCTTATTGGGACATGTACAACTACAAGTGGGAAACAGAAAGAGTTATGTCCACTGTCCCATATGAATTAACTCACTAGTCGATATGCCTTGGTAGAGGTCAATGTCGATTTGACACTTAAATGCTTTATATATCTGGTAGTCCTAGGCATGCCTATTGAGTCATACACAAAATGCATGTGATTAGTTAATTATAAATCATACTTGTAATTATACTATTCGCGCTCTAATACTAGTTAGACTCAATTATGCTTCGGTTAAGGTTAAGGGAACAACCTGTAACCAGGTGGTGATCCTAGTGTACGTTGGACTCGTCATGAACCCAACTCGATTTAAAAAAGCGTAGTACAAAACTGTCCCCAAGTGAACTTACATTTGATTCCAATATGACACCACTACTTTGACTAGACCCTTAACTGGCTTAAATGACCCGATTACCAACTAAATATTGCTTGTCAACGATAATTTCACAGTTAGTATTCTTATCATCACTCCTACAATATAGTTAGTAGTTACCTTTTTAGCAAAATACTACGATAAATCTTCTTTTAAAACATAGCAATCTTCTTCCAGGCCACCAACGAAGCCTTTATTATCACCATCAACACGTGCCAACATATAAAATGATCATAGTTAATAATCTAACGCATAAAACTATGAAAAGATGAAAATAAAATATAAGACTTACAACGATTGAAGAATAGATTGGCTAGGATAGATCTAGGAACGAAGATGAATGATTAATGATAATTCAATGGAGAAGAAGGGGCACAAAACTCACAAGGAAAGAGGAGGAGGCACACGGCACAAGGGGAGGAAGAGATGAGAGAATTAGGTTTAGGGTTTTCAAATGAGAGAAAATAATGGAGGTTAGGTTTAGCTTGATATTTATAGAGAAACTAATGGGCATTATAGTTTAGCTAGAAAATAAGCCCAATAAGAAACAAATAGGAGGATTTGACCAAATAATGAGGTTATACTAATATGAGGTATAACCAAGGAATAATAAAATATGGATTTCCGAATAAAAATAATTAATTAATCGGAATAAAATAAATACCCAAAATTCAGGGGTGTTACAATCCAACCCCCTAAAAACAAGTTTTGTCCTCGAAACCTGATAAAAGCTATAAACACTCTTACCTAAAGTAAGGTAAAAGTGTCATAAACAAGTGAGGAAGAAATAAGTCCAGTATAGACAACACAAGAATTCGGATACAAAAGATATTTGATGCGGTCGTTATACACCAAAAATAAAACCTAAGTCAACTAACTAAGAAGATAGCGGAAGTAGGGTCGATCTCCACAGGGAGGAAACTAACTAACTGTAATTTAAATCTATCAGTTACAATCTGGGGGTTTTGAAATTGATTTAACTAAACTAAATAAAATTAAAGGAAAGAGAAAATAAGGATAGAAATTAATACGAATAAATCAGATGAAGAGAAAATATGCTAGGATTCGGTCTACTGCAGTATCGGCATCTACGGGTCACTAAGTCAGTCAATCTATCAATGAGAAGGGCAATGGTTTTCTCCTCTCGGTCTCAAACCACCCTAGGGATTTTCCTAATTAACTCTCGTCCTCTTAGGAGTCACCTATCAATTCTAAGCAAGCCTTCTCTTCCAATCTCTCGATCCAGGTCGGGGTTAACTATCTAGCCTAATCTCCTGCGTATACTCATTCGACTAAACCTCAATTAAATTGCAAAGATCGATTCTCATATTCAAGACTAACCAAACTAATCTATCCTAACATGCCTCTACTACAGTTTCCCTCATCCCAACATATAAGAGAATTAGCTACTCATGCTATTAACTATGCTAACAAAGACGATTGAACATAGGACGAAAGACATAATAAAATCGTAATCAACAAGCATAGATAATAACGCAGCAGTAATTAGGAAGAGAAACAGTAATTAAGACTAAAGATTAAGAGTAAAAGAGAAAAGAAGAAATTTACAATCTTAGCAAATCCGGCGTAAAGAACAAATCCCACGTCGATAAACCCGAATGCAAACCAAAGGTAAAGTTCAGAAACTAATGGAAAGATTAATGCTAATTACTGAATGATTAAAACTCAATAATAGTTCCCCCCACTAATGACGTAAATAAGAGTCATATATAGTGTCTAACACGACTCTTAACCTAATTAACCTAATTGACTTAAAGCCCGTGATAGAATCTACTCGATCGAGGGGAATAGCCACTCGATCGAGGCTTTTATTCATGGAAATCAGTCGATCGAGCACTTGATCTACTCGATCGACCAACTGGTAAGCGGCTTCTACTCGATCGAGCAAAGGAGGTAGCTCGATCGAGCACTTCTGGCTTCAACTTACCTCGATCGAATGGTAAACTCCTCGACCGAGGTCTTCTGGCATAGTATGTGGTGTGAGTCATGACTTGGGCTTGATTATGAACGGTTTCACGCTTCCCCATGCAAGAGTTCCTGTCCCGATCTTTCCATTCTCCTAAATGCATGCAAAATGGACTGCTTTGGCTCGGTTTCTGCTACTCCACAGCTTGTACCTACAAAATGGTAATGAAAGTACAAAGTAGCCAAATAGGGGCATATGACGATATAATATCACCTAAATGACATAGAAATGCGTGCATAAATGGACTAGAAAGTCTATATAAAATACACGCATCAAACTAAAATTTGATGTTGTCGTTATACACCAAAAATAAAACCTAAGTCAACTAACTAAGAAGATAGCGGAAGTAGGGTCGATCTCCACAGGGAGGAAACTAACTAACTGTAATTTAAATCTGTCAGTAACAATCTGGGGGTTTGAAAAGGTTTTAACTAAACTAAATGAGATTAAAGGAAGAGAAAATAAAGGAAGCAATTAATACGAATAAATCAGATAAAGAGAGAATATGCTAGGATTTGGTCTACTGAAGTATCGGCATCTACGGGTCAACTAAGTCAGTCAATCTTTTAATGAGAAGAGCAATGGTTTTCTCCTCTCGGTCTCAAACCGCCCTAGGGATTTTCCTAATTAACTCTCGTCCTCTTAGGAGTCACCTATCAATTCTAAGCAAGCCTTCCCTTCCAATCTCTCGATCCAGGTCGGGGTTAACTACCTAGCCTAGTCTCCTGCGTATACTCATTCGACTAAACCTCAATTAAATTGCTTAGACTGATTCTCATATTCAAGATTAACTAAAATAATCTATCCTAACATGCCTCTACTACAGTTTCCCTCATCCCAACATACAAAAGAATTAGCTACTCATGCTATTAACTATGCTAACAAAGACGATTGAACATATGATCATAGACATAATAAAATCGTAATTAATAAGCATAAATAATAACAACACAGCAGTTAAGTAGAGCAAGTAGTAATTAAGATTAAGATAAAGGTAAGAGTAAAAGAGAGAAATCGTTTACAATCTTAGCAATCCGGCGTAAAGAACAATCCACGTCGAATAACCCGAATGAAAACTAAAGATTAAAAGTTCAGAAACTAAGGAAAGATTAATGTCTGCTAATTACTGAATAATAAGTGCTGAATACTAATGACGTAAATAAGAGTCATATATAGTGTCTAACACGACTCTTAACCTAATTAACCTAACGGACTTAAAGCCCGTAATAGAATCTACTCGATCGAGGGAAATAACCACTCGATCGAGGCTTTTATTCATGGAAATCAGTCGATCGAGCACTTGATCTACTCGATCGACCAACTGGTAAGCGGCTTCTACTCGATCGAGCAAAGGAGGTAGCTCGATCGAGCACTTCTGGCTTCCCTCACCTCGATCGAATGGCAAGCTCCTCGATCGAGGTCTTCTGGCATAGTATGTGGTGTGAGTCATGACTTGGCCTTGATTATGAACGGTTTCATGCTTCCCCATGCAAGAGTTCCTGTCCCGATCTTTCCATTCTCCTAAATGCATGCAAAATGGACTGCTTTGGCTCGGTTTCTGCTACTACACAGCTTGTACCTACAAAATGGTAATGAAAGTACAAAGTAGCCAAATTGGGGCATATGGCGATATAATATCACCTAATTGACATAGAAATGCGTGCATAAATGGACTAGAAAGTCTATATAAAATACACGCATCAAACTTCCCCAAACCAAACCTTTGCTTGTCCTCAAGCAACCTAAATGCAGCTATATGGAACAAAATAAACCTAGGGGAATGGAGCAAGTCTCAGAGCTAGCAACAAGTCAATATTAAACAGTTCAATGCACTCATTCAATCGCTACAAAGCTTAATACGAAAGTGAACGAATTTAAACAATCTTGGAAATAAATTAGACTTTCGACCTTGCAAGACTCAACCAAATTCGGACTCTCACGGGTCACTCTTCTCTCAACAAGGAAATGGTAAGTAAATATGTATAAGAAAGAGAGAAGAAAACATAGTCACTCACCTAGACTACGACCGACACAACATGCATTGCTAACTAATATGAAAGATGATTCAAGCACCGTACACACGCATAACCACCGTTCAAGGACAATCACGTGCCGAACATTTGCAAAAGTATGGATATGTGAGGCTAATTGGTAAGAAGGGGCAAAACAATTAATGGAAATGTGAGGGTAAATAGCCAAGCTAGTTCCTAACAAGACCGCAATATAACTCGTTCCATTCTTCCAACTATCAAAATTAAGCTCGATGCCTTACCAAATCTAGGCATAAACAACACAAATCCCAAATAACACCTCAACAAAATAATGATAAGCACAGGAGGTGTAAACAACAAAACTTCAGCCAATTATTTTTTCAATATATATTTTCATTTTTTCCATTTTCTTTTCTTTTCTTTTCTTTTCTTTTCTTTTCTTTTTCTTTTTCTTTCTTGGCTGACTGAGGAAAAACCTCTCGATCGAGCATAATAAATCACTCGATCGAGGCACAAAAACACAAACTCTGCTCGATCGAGCTAAACAAACTGATCGATCGAGGCACAACTAACACTTCTCTTCTTTTTCTCGTAAATACCCACTCCAATCAATGAAACGAGCCAAAACTGACACAACGGTAGAATATACCTCGACTACTAACTAGCTCGGCAAAGGTAGGCTTAGTTTAGGATGTAGTTAAGGGCAACAGGCAGATATGGCTTTATGTGGAGTTAATGGGGGAAAATGAGGAAAAGGGAGATGCAAATATTCTCAAAACACGTAATACCGACCACAAACCCAATGCGTGCAGGCAATACGAAATCAAAATTCATATACAAGCAAATGACACGAGATGTGGGGAGTAACTACTCTCATTCCTAGATGAACTGGTCATGGATGTCACCAGTTATAGGCTCTAAAATCTCAGAATATATAAGTAGTTTGCCAAAAAGTTGAGTCAAGTCTAATAACAAAATTTAAATTCCAAGACAAAATTCAATAGTTCACTACTTCGATTTTACTAAGTAAATCAAGAAAGGTGCAAGGAATAGCATAAAATAGACTTGTAGTGCGATTTCACCATGAACAAGACTCCAATCCGACTCAACTATATGCAAAAATAAACGTGATATTTTTGATTTTTTCAAATTTCCTAATTAACATGAATGTAAACGTGAATGCAATACAAATGCAAATGCAGACGCAAAAGGATGTAAAACACTTCCCCAAACCAAAACAGACAATGTCCTCATTGGCTATAGCACCAAAGCATATACGGGAAAGGGAAAAAACAACCTAATACATGCTCCTAAGGAATGAAATGTATATATATGAAGAATGGAAAAACAAAAGAACAGAAACGACTCACAGAACAAAGCTTCCCCAAACCAGCATCAAAATAGGGGTCGATCGAGTAGAAATTCTACTCGATCGAGCAACTCGTCAGACAAAACCGCTCGATCGAGTAACTCTATTTTGCTCGATCGAGCACTCTCGCAAATGCACAGCTTTCGGTTTTGAGCAATTGCTTCCCGCCTCGTCTCCTGCAAAACCGATGCTAACCGAATACCAGAAAATACCAAAAATGGTATAATAGGAAATATAAATTGTATCTAAACTACGGATTATCACGTGATAGTCTAAATGTCTATTTGAAAACGCAATAAATTGTTTTTACAAATTGCACGGCGTTGCAAACCCGGCTACCAACCAAATAGTTTCATGAGAAGGCCACCGTTTGGCCTTTGACTCGCGGAAGTACCCTCAGCTGCGGTAAGTTCCGTCTTTTTCCTCCACACGTACGTTGGTTTCTTGGAGTCTAGCTCCACTTCGGAATCACTTGCGTATATGCGAGCTCCTTTGTCCTTCGTGGACTTCTTCTTCTTGACGGCGTCACGCGAACCGGGCTTTCCCTTATCCAGCTCCAATGCTACTGATTTGCTACCTGTAATGGAACACACAATGGCATGCTCCTCCAATTCGCTCCCAAGCTGGGGCGGAGGTGTTACGGTAGCAATGGGAATATCACAGATAGGAGTTATAGGTTCGATAGGAACCGAAGCTTTGTTATGCGTGAATAAATCAGGTGCGATATCAGATAAAGGAAGCGCGTAGCATGGTGACACAAGCATAGGACCCTTACTAACGTGAGACTGCGTGAATACTAAATTCTCCCCCCTATTTGAAAAGTCAGAGTCTGTAATCCCACATCAATAACCGCTTGCGCAGTATGCAAGAACGGTCTTCCCAAAATGATGGGAGTGTGAGAATCCTCAGGTATATCCAAAACTATGAAATCGACCGGGATAAAGAATTTTCCTATTTGCACAGGAACATCCTCTATGATTCCTAAGGATCGAGACAAGGTCCTATCTGCCATCTGTACCGTCATGTTTGTACACTGAAGCTTCGTAAAGCCTAACCGTTTGGCCAAAGACAAAGGTAAGACGCTAACACTAGCTCCTAGGTCACATAACGCGTTCTCTATGAGATAGGTACCTATATGACACGGTATAGAAAAACTACCTGGGTCAGACAGCTTAGGGGGGCTCTTGTTCTGGAGGAACGCAGAGCATTCCTCAGTTAACGCTACAGTCTCTATAGTGTCTACGAACCTCTTACGCAAAAGAATTTCACGCATAAATTTTAGGTAAGAGGGTACCTTTAATAGGAGGTCTGCAAAAGGAACGTTCACCTTGAGATTGCGTACAATGTCAGCGAACCGCACAAATTCCTTTTCGACCTTAGCCTTCTTCAATCGACCAGGAAACGGAACTGGAATGTCAGGATTACCTCGTTGCATATCCTTGACAATGGCATTATTGATCATCCGCTTACTTAACCCCTTCGAACGAGCTTCTCGCTCATGAAAACCCATCGATCGAGTATCTAAGTCACTCGATCGAAGATTATCCGAGCTTAAATTGCTCGATCGATCAGTTTCCTCGGTCACCTTATTCGATCGAGCAGCTTGGTTCTCTCGATCGACCACTTGTTCATCTAAATTACTCGATCGAGCATCAACAACCTCTCGATCGAGTAACTTGCTTTCTGATTCACTCGATCGAGTAACACAAATCTCTTGATCGAGTAGTTTCTCCTTTATTCCATTCGATCGACTAACAATATTCTCTCGATCGATAGCATTACCAGCGACAGTCTTCGCGACATCAGGATGCGCACCAGAAATATCAGCAACTGTACCCGGACTGTCATAAGCAAGACCGCTTCTTAGAGTAATCATATTTAGCGTCTCCTTGTTCCTGTCAGTTTGAGACGGTAACTGCCCGGGTTGCCTAGTCGATCGAACTCCTGCAAATTGAGCAATCTGCGACTCCAAAAGCTTAATAGTAGCATTTGTTGCTTGATCAGTTTTGCTCATTTGGATAGCTAAAGCTTGGATCATAGACTTTAACTCCCCGATTTCTGCAATTCCTACAGATGAGAAACTAGCTTGCTGCGAAGACTGGATGTTCTGAAATCCTTGCTTGTGCGGCGGTTGATACGTCGGCTGTGGTAGTGGAGGTGTAGGATTTAAGACGTTCTGGCTTGTCCATCTCAAATTGGGATGGATATTCCCTTGATTGTAGTACCCACCTCCTTGACGGTACTGCTGGAAGGAAAAGACTTGTTCCCTTTCAGCGAGATAGTCTATAGCCGTGTGACCAGTTTCGCCACGCCTCTTGCAAGTAATCATATCATCCTGCTGCAGCAATTGAACCGTCTGCTGGTTATCTTCAGCTTTCTTCTCCCATTTATCAAGTCTGGCATTTAGTTTATTGAATTTTGCATCCAGACCTTCAGAATCGATACTAGCTATCGTCCGTGTACCACTCCTCGGATTACCATATTCAGCACAATGGGTTGCCATTTCCTCAATCAGCTTCCAACCCTTATCATCATCTATTTCCTTCTGGAACCTCCCGTTTGACGCGGCATCTAGAATGGCTCGATGATCGTCATATAACCCAGTGTAAAACTGGTTACACAGAAACCACTGCTCGAACCCATGGTGAGGAACAGACCTTACTAGCGTCTTGAATCGATCCCAGGACTCATATAGATTTTCATGAGCCGTTTGCTTTAAATTAGTAATCTGACCCCTCAAAGCATTCGTCCTCTGCGGTGGAAAGTACTTCTTGTAGAAGGCCAGTGCGAGTGTGGTCCAATCGGTAATACCCAGTTCCTCTCTATTCAAGTTCTTCAACCAGTCTTTGGCATTATCAGTAAGGGAAAAAGGAAACAAGAATTCCTTGATCTTGTCAGCTGTCACCCCTTTGGAAACCGGAATAGAAGAACAGTAGTCAGCAAAGGTCTCCATATGCCTCCTCGGATCCTCCCCAGCTACACCCCTATACTTGTCCTGCTGGACAAGCTTGATATAAGACGGACGAAGATCGAAAGTAGTTCCATCTTCGTCCGTTGTAAGTTTGAATCCTTGAGGTATACATGCAGCTGTAGGCTCAGAATGGCTAGCAATATTCGGCATCTTTGCTGGAATGGTAGTCTCAACAGTTAAATCTTCCTCGAAAATGAAACTGTCAAAGACGGATTCAGAAGTACTCAAGTCTTCCTCCTGAATAGTCTTATCTAACCCTCTTTTCCTGCGTAGGAAGGTTCTTTCAGGCTCTGGATCAGCTTCCACTAATTCGAGCCTTTGGGACCTGCTCATACACAACTATAAAGAGAAAGATAAGAACAGTCTTAAGGAATTAGAAATTCCTTAAGACGAGACAGAAATAAATAAACAGAAAATTAAATTGCCTCCCCGGCAACGGCGCCAAAATTTGATGTGGTCGTTATACACCAAAAATAAAACCTAAGTCAACTAACTAAGAAGATAGCGGAAGTAGGGTCGATCTCCACAGGGAGGAAACTAACTAACTGTAATTTAAATCTATCAGTAACAATCTGGGGGTTTTGAAATTGATTTAACTAAACTAAATAAAGTTAAAGGGAAGAGAAAATAAGGATAGAAATTAATACGAATAAATCAGATAAAGAGAAAATATGCTAGGATTCGGTCTACTGCAGTATCGGCATCTACGGGTCAACTAAGCTAGTCAATCTATCAATGAGAAGGGCAATGGTTTTCTCCTCTCGGTCTCAAACCACCCTAGGGATTTTCCTAATTAACTCTCGTCCTCTTAGGAGTCACCTATCAATTCTAAGCAAGCCTTCCCTTCCAATCTCTCGATCCAGGTCGGGGTTCACTATCTAGCCTAGTCTCCTGCGTATACTTATTCGACTAAACCTCAATTAAATTGCAAAGATCGATTCTCATATTCAAGACTAACCAAACTAATCTATCCTAACATGCCTCTACTACAGTTTCCCTCATCCCAACATACAAGAGAATTAGCTACTCATGTTACGAACTATGCTAACAAAGACGATTAAATATATGACATAAGACATAATAAAACCGTAATTAACAAGCATGAACAATAACGCAGCAGTAATTAAGAAAAGAAACAGTATTTAAGACTAAAGACTAAGACTAAAAGAGAAAAGAAGAAGTTTACAATCTTAGCAAATCCGGCGTAAAGAACAAATCCTTCGTCGTTAACCCGAATGCAAACCAAAGGTAAAGTTCAGAAACTGATGGAAAATTAATTCTAATTACTGTCTGATTAAAACTGAATAATAATTCCCCTACTAATGACGTAAATAAGAGTCATATATAGTGTCTAACACGACTCTTAACCTAATTAACATAATGGACTTAAAGCCCGTAATAGAATCTACTCGATCGAGGGAAATAACCACTCGATCGAGGCTTTTATTCATGGAAATCAGTCGATCGAGCACTTGATCTACTCGATCTACAATCTGGTAAGCGGCTTCTACTCGATCGAGCAAAGGTAGCAGCTCGATCGAGCACTTCTGGCTTTAACTCACCTCGATCGAATGGCAAGCTCCTCGATCGAGGTCTTCTGGCATAGTATGTGGTGTGAGTCATGACTTGGCCTTGATTATGAATGGTTTCACGCTTCCCAAGGCAAGAGCTCCTGTCCCGATTCTTCCATTCTCCTAAATGCATGCAAAGTGGACTGCTTTGGCTCGGTTTCTGCTACTACACAGCTTGTACCTACAAAATAGTAATGAAAGTACAAAGTAGCTAAATAGGAGTATATAGTGATATAATATCACCTAAATAACATAGAAATGCGTGAATACATGGACTAGAAAGTCTATACAAAATACACGCATCAACCACCATGACCATGACCATCACTATCACCACCTCCACCTCCATTACCGTCAACTTGACCATCACCATCATCATCACCATCACCATCACCTTCATCTTCACCATCACCATCAATACCTTCACTTTCACCTTCACCGTCATCCTCGTTTTCCAAATCCTCACCCTCTTCATTTCCATTCTCATAAATGATTTCATCAGGTGGAGACAACATAAACCCGCTAGATACTATTTCTTCTTGAAAAAGAGTAGTATCTACTTTTGAGCGTGCTTTTGTCTTAAAGATTGTACACCATTGCTTTTGATATCTATCATTCCTCGTGCTTGGATAAGAAGCGAAATATACTTGATTGGCTTGATGTGCGAGTATAAATGGATCATACTTTGAGTATGTTCGGGTATGATTCACTTGAACGATTTATAACGTTCATGAACTTCCATACCCGCCATAGAGTTATCCTTCCATTCACACTTAAATAAGACAGATTTATAAGAACGGTCACGCCCATTATAACTCAACTCAAATATATCCTCAACTATACCATAGTATTCGTTGTTATCAAGAGAAGAAATAGTAACACCATAATTGCACCTCGCCTTATCTTTACCATTGTTGAATGTATGGAAATTAAATCCATTGACCGAGTAACGATTCCATGTTTTAACCATTCGTGAAGGATCAAAGGCCAAAGTTCTTACCAAATCATCTTGGATATTTAACTCAATTACATGGTTCCGAAACCATGATGCAAATTGATCCTCACGGTTACTCCAAACATCATCTCTACTCACATTAGGATGTGCTTTAATGAAATCATTCCCAAACTCCGTTTCATATGATTCCAAAATCTCACAATTTGAAAGAACGTAAAGGTGAGCACGATCATATTCTTTGTCATCCAAATATCTTGTTCCCCCAATTGATGAACAACCTTCATCATCATGCATTTGGAAAAACTCGGGTAAACTTGTCTCAAGTTCATCTGCTTTATCAACACTCAAGTATTTTGCTTTGGTTTCTATATGGTTTTTCAAAGTAAAGAGAGCAAAAATTTGAAATCTCTTCCGTTAAATACGCATTGCATATAGAACCTTCAACCCGAGCTTTGATACCAATTTTCTTCTTCACGTGATTAAGAAACCTATTCAATAATTGATGGGATTAATAGTTGTTAAGACAAGTATATAAATATTAAATTAATTATATAATACGATAATAATTATAATTTAATTACTAGTTAGCTTTTACCTTTCAAATGGATACATTTACCTATATTGACGGATCCTCCAACTTTGGCTTCGTAAGGCAAATGTATCGGTAGATGCTCCATGGAATTAAAAAATGATGGAGAAAAGATCATCTCCAACTTACACAATTTCTATGGTATTTGCTCCTCAAGATGAATTATGTCATCAACACATACTGAAGACGAACATAAATCTCGAAAAAATTGACTTATCTCCAATTGCATTCCACACGGGAGTCGGGTGGAGATATCTCAAAGATACAGGTAATAATCATTCCATGAAGATATGACAATCATGACTTTTAAAGCCTTGCAACTTTAGCTCCTTCATATAAACACATCGACTAAAATCGAATGCATATCCGTCAGAAAATTTTAACTTTCTTAACCACTCACATAATACCTTCCTTTGAGCTTTGTCAAGTGTTAAAATAGATTTTGGTTTAGACTCATCGCTACAAATGTGAAGTTTGGGACGATGACAAATTGTCTTCAAGTCTTCTCGTGATTTACCATCATCACAAGTCTTTCCCTTTACATCCATAATTGTGTGAATCAGTTCCTCAAAGAAGTTCTTTTCTATTTGCAGTACATCCAAATTGTGCCTAACTAACAATAAGGAAGATCCCAAAAAATGCTTCTTTTAAACCAACCAATTTTCTTCCTTTTCAGCTCATCCGTCTCTGCTTTAGTACAATCAACTGTAACACCCGGAAATGTACCCTTTTTGTATAGTGAAAATATTTTACGGATACTTTTCAGTGAAATATAGTTTTAATCGTAAATTTAACTTTTCGAGTCGAATTTAGAATTTCCGAGTTCGTATATGGAATTTCCGCGAGATTCCATGAGAATCCCGTCTTAAGGCGAGTTTGACTTTTGTTGACTTTTTCCTTATACATCTCATACTCCCTTAACCTATTTCTCATTCACACAAACAAAATTCTACTTTTCTTCTTCCTTAAGCAAACCAAAACCCTTGCCTCCATAATCTTTCCATTCTTAGAATCATCATATCTCACTCGTTTCTTGCTTAAATTCACGTAAGTTTGTCTTATTCTTTCCCTCTTAGCTTCCTCTATCCGTATTGGTAATAAAATTACTGTATTTCTCGCTTTTTGAATTATCCGTCTTTCTCAAGGTGAATGATATTCATCTTTTATTATCTAATTGTATGTAGGTGGAGACTAGGAAGGTTTAGAAATCGATTAAAGGCGCGAAAAGGTAACGGTGAAGGGTTACTCGATATCATTTACGTGTTTTATGTGTTTTCTAGGCTAGTAATCGTATTTAGATTATGGTTAGTATGCTTAGGACTTGTGTTGTTGGTTGTTGGTTGTTGTTAGTTGTTAATTGATATGAGAATTGATGGTTTGTGATGATAAATGAGGATTTTTGTGTTGGTAACTTGTTGAATTTTGATCGTCCCCGAATCCCGTGTAGGACGCAGGCTGCGTCGTGGGACGCAGGCTGCGTCGTAGGACGCAGGCTGCGTTGTAGGACGCAGGCTGCGTCGTGGTGACGGAGGCAGCGTCACTCGCTGCCGACTGAAATTTTCCTGCACTGACCCCTTCTCGTAAAATTATTATATCTCCTTCGTTACTTACTTGTTTTGGGCGTGTGACATCCCGTTGGAACCGTAAGAGGATAAGCTATCACCTCCATTTGGAATTTTTGAATTTTCATGCCTAGAACTCTAGTGATGACCGTTTGAAGTGGACCCTTGTTTTCGTTGGTTTCCAAACAACGTTGTTTTGGAGAGGTGATCTATGTTTTTATTCATTATGCTTCAT
>JAIUZE010028196.1:0-23462 GCA_022085475.1 Heliosperma pusillum
TGATACCGACTCGATCGAGCACTTGTAGACTGCTCGATCGAGCAGACTTCATTTTAGCTCGTTTCTTCCTCTTTTCTTCATTTCTTCTCTTTTCTTCCTCGATTCCCGTGCCTAGTTTCTACGATCCAACTCCGCCATGCTCCATATCTACTCGAAAAGCTCCAAATGCATCCAATCTGCATTAAAACATAACAAAAGCGGCAGAATCTATATTCTAGCTAAAATAGCATAGAAATAAGCAAGGAAAGACGGTAAATCGAGTAAAATGCGTCTAAGGGAGGCATAAAATATGTATATAAATAATGATCATCAGACACAAAACAGACTGAACAAAAGTAATAAAGCAGTTTTTGGAGTTTTCCTGAAATGGAAATCTGTTGTTCTTGTTGTCTTATTGTCTTGCTGCTTTGCCTGGATGTGTTGCTTCTCCTTGGGGCTCTCTACTCCTATTAGGACTTAGATAAAACTTGCCTTAGACAAGGACAAGTTGACTTAAACAAAAGGAAGCCACACTCTGACTTGTACCTTCTCTACTTTAATGTTAACTGACTCTAGCTTGGGGTGCTTGTTACTTGAATTTTTGCTAGACTTCAAAAAGGGTTATCCTGGACAAACTTGTAGTTTAGTGGGTTGGCTTGATGGTAGGCCATGGTGGGGGTGGTTGGGATGCCCTGGTGTAACTCCTAGGTGCAGGGTTTGCTGATTGGTCTGCCTGGTCCTGAATGGCTTTGTTTTGTCTTGTGTGGGTAATGTGGACTGTGTTGGGGCTTGGCATGGCTTGCTGAGCCCTGGAATGTCTTCTTCACTGGTGTGGCTTGACCTGGCTTGATCTTGGCTTGTCATGGCTTGTTGTTTGGACCTTGTAACTCGAGCTTCCATCTGAGGGGGTCTTGGGGTTATGCTTGTCTGGCTTGTCTGGCTTGTGGCTTAATCATCAGGGCCCCTTAGGTGAGCTCCTGCTGCAGCAGTACTACAGTTAACTCCACCTGGAACACCTCAATTAAATGGTGTGTCCGAACGGAGAAATCGAACACTACTTGATATGGTTCGATCCATGATGAGTCACACGGTAGTGCCTGATTCATTGTGGGGCTATGCTCTTTTGTGAGCTGCTCTAATACTTAACCGAATTCCGTCTAAAGCTGTTGACAAGACTTCATTTGAAATGTGGAAGGGAACAGTCCCGAACTTGTCCTTTATTCGGGTTTGGGGCTGTGAGGCTTATGTCAAGTGGAGACACGAGGATAAGCTCGGCCCGCGATCGGTCAAGACATACTTTATTGGTTATCGAACATGAATGTTTGGTCATTACTTTTATTCGCCTACCGAACAACGTGTTTTTGTTGCGGCTAGTGCGAAGTTTCTAGAGAAAGAATTTCTCGAGAACAAGACGAGTGATAGAACCTTCGATCTGTCGGAGATTCAAGAACCAAAAACTGAGCAACCGATGGAGGAAGATGTTCCTTCATCTTCTGCTGCGGTTAATATTCCTGAGGAACCTAGAAGGTCGGGTAGAGTCTCCATACCTCCAGACAGATACATTGGTATGGTCGAGGAGAACGATAGAGACGATATTTTGCTCCTAGAGAGTAACGAACCCGCTACCTATAAAGAAGGAGCCATGACCTGTTCCGACTCAAAGCTATGGCTTGAGGCCATGAAATCCGAGATGGACTCTATGTATGAGAATGACGTATGGGATCTGGTTGATTTGCCTGATAAGGTTCGGCCTCTTCAGTGCAAATGGCTTTACAAGATAAAGCATTCCGTAGGGGGATAACCAGACACCTATAAGGCATGACTAGTGGCAAAAGGTTTCGCTCAAGTGCAAGGATCGCACTATGATGAAATTTTTGCACTCGTAGTCATGCTGCGTTCCATTCAGATAATCTTAGCGATTGCCGCTTTTCATGACTATGAAATTTGGCAGATGGACGTGAAAACCGCCTTCTTAAACGGTTATTTGGAGGAGGAGTTGTACATGGTACAACCCGAAGGTTTCATTGACCCTCAGAATCCTAAGAAAGTGTGCAAGCTTAAGCGTTCCATTTATGGACTTAAGCAAGCTTCTCGGAGTTGGAATCATCGTTTCGACCAAGTCATAAAAGCAAATGGTTTCACTCGATTGGTTGAGGAACCATGCTTATAGGTCAAGTCGAGTGGGAGTAAAATCGTTTTCTTGATATTGTATGTCGATGACATACTCTTGATAGGGAATGATATTCCTCTCTTATCTTCGGTTAAGGTATGGTTAAAGAACCATTTCCAGATGAAATATCTGGGCGAGACACAGCGCATATTGGGAATCCGTATCTACGGAGATAGATCATGACGGATGTTATCACTCAGTCAGGAGTCTTATATAGATAAGATTCTTGAAAGGTTCAGCATGACCAACTCCAAGAAGGGGTATCTTCCAATGACGTCTGGGATGCATTTGAGTAAAGCTCAGGCACCCAAGACATCTGAAGAGGTCGAGCGCATGAGTCAAATTCCTTATGCATCAGCTATAGGATCGATCATGTATGCCATGATATGCACACGTCTAGACGTGGCATATGCTTTGAGTATGACCAGTCGGTATCAAGGCAATCCAGGTGAAACACACTGGATGGCTGTTAAAAATATCCTTAAGTACCTACGGAGGACTAAGGATTTGGTATTGACTTATGGAGGAGAGACTGAGCTTTGCGCAACCGGTTACGCAGATGCTATCTTCCAAACGGATCGGGATGACTCAAAATCTCAGTCTGGATTCGTATTTACTCTTAATGGCGCTGCGGTCAGCTGAAAAAGCTCCAAGCGGAGTGTTATAGCAGATTCTACGACTGAGTCCGAGTACTATGCCGCTTCAGAGGCTGCAAAGGAAGCTATATGGATGCGTCAATTCTTACAAGGACTTGCCATAGTTCCTAGTTCGAATGACCCGATCACCATCTATTGTGATAATAGTGGTGCCATATTCCAGGCTAAGGAGCCTAGGTCTAGCAATAAATCTAGACATGTACTTCGGAAGGCTCACATGATCAGAGATTACGTGGAGCAAAAGGAGATAGTGATAGACAAGATTGCTACGGATGATAACATAGCAGATCCTCTCACTAAACCGTTAAGACATGATAAGCATGAAGGACACGTTATTTCCATGGGAATTAAACGTGTTCCTGAGTTGTATTAGCTGTTTGTATGAATTAGATACATCTTTTACATATACTAATAATAACTTCATCGTATTGTTTTCATATTTTGTTTTTCATGTGGATTGTATGGACAACATTGAACACCACAAAGTGAACTGAATAACATTATATGTGTTTTGGTCCGTAATCGCCTACATGAGCTGATCACTCTGGCTATTATATTGTTAAGTCGATTGATGGTGGGTTCAACGAGCCATAAGTCAAACTGTTGACTGATCGATCACAAATACGAGTTATAAGGATACCTCGTAGGACATTGTAATTCGTGACGACGTTATGGAGTCCTAAATGTTTAACATTCGGTGCCAGGTCATGGATTGGACGTCCATAGTGTTCCTAGAGTCGATTATTTTGACTATCGACTGTCTCTTGAGATTAAGGCAGTTTTTGGGTGACTTTGGTTTCTTTCTCACGGTCGACCGTAACAGGAGGCCAAGCAGATTTTTACTGGGTCATTTCATACTGTGCTTACATCTGCAGGATTCGAGTTGAGGAAAATATCCAACCCTTTATCAGGTTTTGTTATTTCTCAGGGCCACTCGAGGAGTAGTAACTGAAGTGCATGGCCATGCTCGAATAATGATTCGTTTATCAGTTGAGTTACTCTCTAGTCGGGAAAGCCACTCTTGATAATGATCACATGTAAAATACGACCTTTGTGAATGCGGACTTTGCAAATTGTTTTACATTGAGTGGGAGAAATTTAAGGATATGTGAATCGGTTATCGCACATACACTTGTAAGGACAAGTGGGAGATTGTTGGAGCTAGTGTCCTCCACAGTTAGTGTGATAACAGCTAAGGTTCACAGGGTATACTTTGTATTATAATCAGTTGATTAACGTTTATCGATAACGGTTGGCTTGCTAGATACGTTTGACGTTATTGTCATACAGATGGCGGTGATCAACTGATCCCTAAAAGTCACACCTAAAGGATGTGTTTGAGAGATGTGATTATTTGAGAAAATAATCATATTGATGCCTTATTAAATGACTAAAAGGTTAGTCAATGTATTTGACTAAAAGGTTAGTCAAATGTGATGATGATACGATTATTTAATAACGATTAAATAATGTTAGCTGGTGATTGAATATAAAATGTTATATTTAATCAATGTATATAATGTTGGTCTAAACTAAATGTAAACTGTTATATTTAAGTTGACGAATATGTATTACACGATATTATTATAGTGTATTGGTCCGGCATTACTCGATTTATGTGACGGTCCATTACTAGTAATAGTTAGAATACATATTACATTATGTACATATAAAATTATATGCTAACTACCTAATATAGGTTGAGAGAAATAAGGAAACTAGGTTTTTATTTTGATTGCTTTCCTCTTGATATCTCACGGCACACTAGGGAGTATTAAGTGGAAGAAAAATAAAACCCTAGACGACTACAATTTCTCACGGCACACAAGGGTGAAAAGAGGAGAAAAATTCTGATTTTGAACTCTCTCATTCATCTTCATATTCATCATCAATATACACACAAAATTAGAAGTAATTTTTGGGTATTCGTTCTAGCACGACGAAGGCATTTCTTGAACCATCTTGGGTGCAACGATTAGCAGAATACCTACTTTGGTATTTGTTCTTAGGCCTTTTACTAGGACCGAAGGTTATTTCTTAATCTCTTGTTTTATATTATGCAATTTCATTTATGACTAGAATTTCATATAGTTATAATTTCATTATAATCCGAAAAATTTAAATGGAAGTATACCGATATTTCCCACAAATTCACATGGGTGAGTTAGCTGGGGAAAGTTATGAGACGAGTTTGGGTTGTGGATGTCTTGGGTGTTTTGTAAAATATGCTATATGGACACTTCCAACTCACCATGGTTGTCCCTACTAGGTAAGGCTAGCGATATCTCCATATCAATCTCAAATAGGTTTAATGTTTGAGTCTTCTTAATTCCCAACCCCCCCCCCCCCCCCCCCCCCCCCCCCCTAACCCCCCAAGTTTCATTTGAGTTTTCTTCATTTGTTTTTGGAGATACGAGAGTGTGAGAGTGGGTTTGGATTGTTTCATTTGTGGAGGTATATGTAAGACGGAAGGCAAGAACTAGACCCTCCCAATCCAAAATCTTCATTGCCTCTTTGTTAAGGCGAGTAAACCACCACTTAGCTTTCCCACCAAGAGAGAAGGGGAAAAGTATTTCTCTAATTTATTTTGAGTGACCCCCTCTTACTTAATGGTTTGACATAATTCAGAAAAATTTATGAGATGGTGGTTTGGGTTTTTCGTAGGCTCCCCACTAAACTTGTGTTTTTCTATTAAAGTAGGAAAAGTTGTATGAACCTTTAGGTGACCATTTGAAAGAGCGAAACTTTTTTATTGGTCCTTGTCCTCGTAATTCATCATTTTTAGAGTACCTATACAAAAGAAACAATTGGTTAATGGATGAAATGGTCCTCATGTTTCAAGATCATACATAAGGAAAAGTGAAGCTAGATTAAAAATCGTCTTATAACAAAACAAAAAATCAAAATCGTGCTCCCCGGCAACGCTACCAAAATTTGATGGATTATCGCGTACCAAATTTAAAGATAAATTTACCCTTGGATTAGGCTAATAACATATGAATGCATTAGGGAAGTAAGGGGTCGATATCGGGAAGACGGAAGATATATTGTACAAGATTATGGTTGATTTTTATCTAGCACGATTTATTAAGATAGTTTGTCACTTTTTTATGTAAATAGAATTAAACTATGAAGTAAAAAAAAATTCAAATACTAGAAATTAAATAAAATAAGAGGGTCTAGGGAATGACATTTCATATATAATCTACTTTTACCTAGTATTGTTAATCATGTTTCAACTAATGCTCAAATTACCCAAGTCACACATGGTACATTTCTCTCGGATAATTACCAACTATATGACGAATCCTAGAGTTCTCTCGAATCATACTAGGTCGCTAAACTACTATTTTCAGTCCTACTATCTATTCGGACTTTCGATCTTAGAATAGATGACGACATATACAAACAATTAACTATGGCCACTAATCAAAGTTTGTCAAAAGGATTAGGCAAAGAAGTAGTGATAATAAAGCAATGTTTTAATCAAATTAACTATACTATAATACAATTAAGCTTTTATTCTAACCCATCCCTAGAACAAAATTGCCTATGCATTATTAACAAGAAAATTAAAACTACAACTACTAGATTTAAGACTACTAACATGATAGATTATGTACGGAATAGACTATAACTAAAATGATAATAACCATAATGAAAATGAAGAATAAAAAAAGAAATAATAAGGACTAAATTTTAAGTGGTAAGATCATAAGATGAGAATTTTATTTAGTCTAACTATGGTGATAGATATTAACAACACTAATCAAAAGTGAAATGCACGCAAATTGCATAATTGAAAAAAGATAATATAAAGCATAAGATTAGATATTACCAATGGAGTTTAGGAAATAAGAAATTTAGATAAAAGGATTCCTTACAAGAAAAATAGAGCAAAATAAGAACAAGAACTAAGAACAATTACACTAATTTTTTTTGTTTTTTTAGTAAGAAAGAAGAAGAGATGTTGATCATGTGTTTGATGATGAATATTGAGGTGTTAGACCCCTCCTTTTATAGCTGCTCAAGGACATCGGTCATTCAATCCTCATCATTATAGCCATCAATATATCAATAAAGATCGAGCAAAGGAACCGACATGTGAGTAGAATACTATGTCCTCGATCGGGCTTGGCATCCCCGATCGGGCTTGGCATCCCCGATCGGGGATGTCATCTTCTAGGTGCCTCTTCGTCTTCCTCCAAAAATATCTCATCACACATCCCCATATGGCAAGCTCGATAGGGGATGCGTTCTTCGTCCTCGGGAACTTCATTGATTCTTGGCTTTGACTTTCATTGACTTTCATCTCCCCTACGGTATAGAAGATAATGCTAGGGGATGCGGAATCTCTTCATTTTTTGTCTTTGTTTGATCCAATTCCTTCTTCATGATGAGCCAATGCTACCATGCTACTGTCATTTTGACGAGGACTTGCTTCTTATAGCCCCGAGTGTGAGATGAGTTCCAAAAGGTAGGAAAAACCGCAGAAACCACATTATTTCCTGTAAGACAAGACAAACCGCACGAACCTACTACAACACGGGATTAGCTCACAAAACCACTATAAATAGTGGAAATAACATGTAAAACGGAGCTAAATAAGGGGATAAAATCTAACAAATATTACACTTATCAATGTGAAACCCGTAACGTGCCATAGATTGTTCATCTAATGACTTATAATAAAAAATATAATAATGAAAAACCTAAAGAGAGAAAGCTCTGAAATCAAGAACCCTCATCTGTGAGAATGACAGCGCTGAAACATAGTACTCCATCGTTTTCACCACCCAAAAATCCCAAAAATAATTATAAAAATTTAACTGTTAATTCTAATGAGAAGAATAATAATAAGGATGTCAAACTTAAGGGTCATATTGAAGAAAAAGCAAGGAGAACTCGTTCAATCAATGATATCACTGGAATTCCACTGCTTAATCTTGATGAAAATGCGAATTATCCAGAAACTGAAGGCTGGAACCTCAGGAATGGAGGGAAAAATGTTCTGGTAATGGAGACGATTGTTGAAGATGAAATACTATCTGACTTGCTGCAATTTACGACTGAGGAGATTACACCAGAGGTAGATTTCTGGAATAATTCTGTTTATTGTTATATCCTAGGTGATAATCCCCCTATAGAATTTATTGAAGGATATGTTTATAGGGTTTGGGGAAAATTTGGTATTGACAGAGTCTCATTTCCTAACAATGGTATCTTCTTAGTGAGATTCTCTAATTCTAATAATAGAACAACGCGTTTGGAGTCTGTTTAGTATTTTTTGATAATAAGCCACTGATTATTAAACCGTGGTCTGTGGAGGTGGAATTTATTAAGGAGAAGGTGAGGACTGTTCCTGTGTGGGCAAGAATGTACGGAATTCCTCTGAAATTTTGGAGGAATTGCCTATCAAAAATTGCAGGATTAGTTGGAAAGATTGATCAGCTAGACAAGGCTACAGAAGAGAAGGTGAGATTAAGTCATGCTCGAGTCATGGTTGAAGTAGAAGTGGATCATTTTTTACTGGATAAGGTACGATTCCTGGATAAGAATGGTAAGCTAGTTGTTGTGGATGTTGAATATGAGTGGAAACCAATATCATGTCCTTGTTGTAAAGGCTTTGGACATTATGGATCACAGTGCAGGAAAGTTGCTGATAAAAGGGACAGTATGAAAGGGATAGCTCCAAAGGCTAGAGAGGTGACAAAGAAAATTTGGAGACCAAAACAGGTTGAACATAAGGAGGAAGTGGCAACTCCTATTATGCTTAATCCTGGAGGTTTTCTACCATTAGCCTCAGCTAGAACTACCCATGTTGTTTAAACGACACCAGCAAAGCAGATTATCAATTTGAATAGGCAAAAAAGTATGGTGGGAGTAAGATTATCAGGGAAGTTCAGTACTTACATATTTCTGGATGCCTTGAATAACAATGCTACACCTAGTGCAAGAATTGAGGAAAGTGGGAAGGATCCTCCAGATCCTAGACAAGATGCATAGTATAGGCTTTTGGAATGTAAGGGGTCTAAATAACCTTAATAAACAGAAGGTGGTGAAGTAGTTTTGCATAATAATGGGATAGGTTTATTTGGGATTTTAGAGAAAAAAATAAAGCCTAGTTATAAAACTCATAAAGAATTTATTTTTTGTGATGGTTGCAGTATCTACCAACAGCAGATGGCATGCATAAAGAAGGGAGAATCTGGATCTTTTGGAACCCTAAGTGTTTTGAGGTTCAGTTTCTATATTACAATGCTCAATACATTCCTATGCTTGTTTAATCACAAACTGGTGGTAGAAAGTTCTATTTGACAATGATTTATGCATTTAATGGGTTACATGAGAGTTGAATTACAGTATTTTTTGTAGAAAGAAGCTATTAATTGTCAGATCCCTTGGTTGCGGACTGGGAACTTTAACACTGTCTTATCCCCTGTGGAGAGGTTGGGAGCAAATTCTACTGAGGCTGAGATGGAGCATTTTCAAGAGTGTGTTTCTATTTGTAATATAAAGGATATTAAGGCCACTGGTGCCCTGTTCACTTTGACTAACAAACAAGTCCCTACCGAGAGAGTTTATAGTAGGCTTGATAGAGCTATGGGTAATCAGGAGTGGATGAAAGAATTTGGTGATCATAGTGCTCATTTTCACCCAGAGGGTTTATTTGATCATTGTCCATGTACTATTATGGATAGGAGATTGGAATTGGGAGGTAGCAAGAGCTATAAATATTTTAACATGTGGGGTAATTCAAATCTTTTCAAAGGAAGTGTTGAGAGTGTTTGGAAGATGTGTGTGCAGGGGACTATGATGTTTACAGTGGTTAAGAAGCTTAAAACTCTGAAACCTGTGTTAAAACATTTGAACAAAACTTGTTTTGCTGACATTGTGAATAATACCAATATTGTTGGTACTGTGTTGGAGAGAATACAGATGGATTTAATCAAGAAACCATGTAATCTAAAGATGATTCAGAAGGAGATGAAGTTAGCAAATGATTTGAAGGAACTTATTTCTGCTAGGGATAGTTTCCTCATTCTAAAGCTAAAATTCAATTGTCATTGGAGGGAGATCTGAACAATTCTTACTTTCATCAAGATATTAAGAAGAGAGTGATGTTAAACAAGGTGATTCAAATTGCAAACAAGAATGGGTGAATTCAGAATGCCTTCCTGGGTATTATAAGGAGTTATTAGGAAGCCATACTGAAACAATTCCAGTTAGTCAAAATGTGGTAGGGAGAGGTAATTGTTGTACTAATGAGTACTGGAGAATTCTGAGTACTCCTGTAACAGTAGAAGAAGTTAAGAAAGCTATTTTTAGCATTCCTAAAGGGAAATCTCCGGGTCCTGATGGCTATACAAGCCAATTTTTTCGTGATGCTTAGAGTATTGTGGGAAATGAGATTGTATACAATACTAGCTATTTCTAAAATCATTTGCTCGAGGCTTGCTATAGTTCTTCCTGATATCATAAGCAATAATCAGGGAGCTTTTATTTGGGGACGTAGCATCCTTGAGAACATTCTTATTTGCTAAGACCTGGTGAGATTGTATAATAGGGGGCGGAGCTCTCCTAGGTGTATGTTTAAGCTTGATCTTCAAAAGGCGTATGATACCATAAAGTGGAAGTTTGTTGAGCAAATGATGGATGCATTGAATTTTCCTGAGAAATTCAAGCAGCTGGTGATGACATGTGTTACATCTATCTCATATTCCCGCGATCTAAATGGTGCAAAGGGGAAAGGGGGCTCAGACAAGAAGATCCAATGTCTCCTCTTCTCTTTTGTGTGTGTATTGAATACTTGTCTAGGGTGGTGAATTCTGCAATTGAAAAATGGTATTTCAGGTATCACCCATTGTGTAAAGGCTTGAAATTGACTCATCTCTTATTTGTTAATGACTTATTGATGTTTTGTACGGGGGATGTGGGATCAATTATGCTTCTCCTGAGGGCGCTCTCTACTTTCTCTGCTACTTCAGGTCTAAAAGTTAATTCTTCTCAATCAGAGGTGGTATTTGCTGGAGCAGGGAGTACTCTGAAAGATGATATTATCCAGATATCAGGTTTGAGGGAAGGGAAACTTCCCTTTAAATAATTTAGGTATCCCCATAGAACCAGGCAGGTTAATAAGATGTGATTGTAATATTCTGGTTGAAAGAATTGTTAATAAGGTGAGAGGTATTGGTGCTAGGAAGTTAAGTTATGCAGGAAGACTTGTGCTGATTAATTCTGTTTTTAATACTTTTCACAATTACTAGTCTTCTATTTTCATCATCCTTAAAGGTGTTGTCAAGAAAATAAAGGCTATCTCTAGAAAATATCTTTGGCCTGGAGGAACTGAGTTTAATAGAGTCCCATTAGTAGCTTGGTAAAAAGTCTGTTGCAGGAAAGAAGAGGGGGGATTGGGGTGAAGGACTGTGGGATGTGGAATGTGGCAACTGTTGGAAAGCTTGTTAGTTGGATTCATATCAAGGCTGATAAGTTATGTGTGCTCTGGGTTGATCATATTTATTTACAAGGTAAAACCTTGGATGAGTATCAGCCTTCTAAAGATACTAATTGGAACTGGAAGAATATTTCTAGAACTAGAGATAAATTGGATGGGGCATTTCAGAGTAAATAATGGATGCATGATCCTAAAGGTTACTCTGTCAGATCTACCTATCAATGGTTACAGGGATCACATTCCCCTGTAAATTGGTATAATGAAGTATGGGAGAATTGGATAGAACCAAAACATTCTTTTATAGCCTGGTTGATCAGATAGGAAGCCTTGAATACAAGGGTAAAATTGTTCCAGTTGGGATTGATAGGTAACAATCAATGTGTCCTTGGTGAAAATGGTGAGGAGATGCATTCACACCTCTTCTCATAATGCAGTTACAGCTCTAGGATCATCAGTTGGCTGGAATGTTGGTTGGAGTTGAAGCTAAATGACAGCAGCATAATGTACACTAAACTGCAGCAAACAATCTGCAGGATGACAGTGGCTGCGTGTTGGTAAGGTATATGGATGGAAATGAATATTTGCACGATCAATCTTATGCTCAGAGTCCCTGATAGAGTAGCGAAGGAGGTGAGGAAATCAGTACTTATGAGGCTCAGGCAACATCAGGGTAGTCCTATAAGACTGGAAGACAAACTTTGGCTAAATTGAATAGGGTTTCATAGTATTTGATAATTTTTTCTATTAGGCTTCAATGGAAATGGTTTTGTAATTGATTGAATGATGTAAGTGATTATTATTAATGGAATAAACTTAGATTTTACCAAAAAAAAATGTGAAACCCGTATCCCCTAGATTCTTCTTTATATTGTTATTCATCTTGTTATTAGCTTTACATTATCAAACCAAATCTTAATCAATCGAACTGACCTTGATAGAATTCACCCCATGACAACTTATTCAACAACTTCCGTTTTTCTGTGATCGACCTCTACTTCCATAATTACATTCATTTGTTGTTAGCCTAGACTAGCGTAATTATCTTTGATTTTGGTACGCGGTAACCCTGTCAAAGACGAAATAATGAGATGATTAATATTGATAGAAACGGTTACAACTATAGTATCGATACCTTAAGGAAGAATCCAAGGATCTTCCTAAACATAATATTTCTTAACCATGATTAATTCATTTTCACGTTATTGTACGATTGTTGAGGTAAAAAATCTAGAACATTGGAATCTGAATTTTCAAAGTAACAGTTTGTTCAACAGTTATAACATCCCACCTAGTTAGATGGGTTAGACTTTTTACCAGTCCCTCATTTTACTTTGTGAAAACGAATATTTTGCCGTTTTAAGCAAGACTAGGTGAATTAATTATGGACCCCGTTTAAAAGCCCCGTTCACACATGAATATAGTGGTGTCCAATTTCTTAATAGACCCACCACATAAAGGTTTGTATCAGACCTGATAGAAGCAACCAGACCCGATTCATCCGATCCAAAGAGGTTGACTCGGGTTCCGAAATTGACCCGAACAACACCCGATTTGCGTAACACTGAGGCCAGAACCCTGGCCAGGAGTGGTCACTCACGTTAGCTTGCCATGTAGATGCCTTGTTTCTACACTTTCCGCCAACCACCCAGTAATGATTGGGTCGCATGTTTGTTACAGTGAAACGTTGTATGACAGTTCATAGCTTCGTCGTCAAGTGATAGCTCAAACACTTGTGTCTACCCCATGGTCGTCATCTACGTGTCGATACGGTCGTTTTAACAGTCATTAGAGTCATTTTGGAGTCCGTGTACAAAAACCACTTCATTTTCTATAAACCGTCTTTCAAATCCGGGTCTGAACGCTCGAAAATATTCTAGATATTTTAATATTTCAAAACATATCCTTTTTGGTAAAATATATCCGTATTTTATTGAAGAGTATTCGAAATCTACTGCAATTCCTAAAAAGAAACGCGGAAATCTTTTGTTTATGATAGGAGACAACTCAATAAGTAATGCATCGGGTGTTGCGCCTCTTCTAAGAGTCGCAGTTCCTGCTGCGCCTCTTCCCCAGCTCTATTTTCCTGTTTCCGGAATATTTTCTAGATTTCTTTCCGTGTTCGAGTTATTCCAAAAATCTTCGTATTTCTCCCAATATAAGGAGAGTTTCGTGCACACTTTCAAGGCACGCGAGTATTCCGCCCCTTCTTTCTCTCTCTTCGCATTCTAAACTTACTCTAAGCTTATTGACAACTACATGCTTGATCAATCGACCACGTAAGCTCAGATCATTCAAGGTACCTGTCTCGTTTTGCATTGACCTACCAATTTGACCAATTCAACTTAATTAACCAACTTTAATCAATTGATTTCCTCTTTCGAGGGCACTTTCATTACATCGAGTCGAGCTATCGCTAAAAGACAACTTAGTTAACTCATTTCGTCAAACATGTAAGTCTGAGAGTGTAATAATCTCGTTTTGTACTTTATTTTATCTTTTGTATTGTATAAATTATGTAAGATTCATGTCGGATTCATGTTAAAACCGTTTTCAAACCTTTTTTATTATTAGTCTTTCCTAAACTACCTTTTAACATTATTTTATATTTGTTTATCTAGTTCTCGACTTAGATCCCTAATAGTCAATATAAGTGGGTTTTTGTCGTCTTTAATTCAAGATCGTGTCTTAAAAGTTTAGATTCGTTCACATTTAGTCCTTAGATCCGTCTCTCAAATAGTTTAGCATGTTTAGAATCAATTAAATCACTTCCAGTTGACTCGTAGATCCGTAATAAACCTTAAATCACCAACGAGCATTAACTGATTGCGATTCTGGCTTCATAGCCAGAACCCAACTCAGGAACAGACGCACAAACCCATGCGCCTCTTCCAGAGGACGCAATGTCTACTGCGCCTGTTCCAGGCTGGTTTCTGTCTCTGAACTTCTTGGTTTGCTTCGACGTAGTTTTAGTAGCTAAGTAATCGATTATTAATCGTATTATCGCTATTAATCTGATTCGTTAAGTTCTCTTAGTTCTTTTCTTTCTTCAAAATTCGTCTTTCAAACATATTTCCGACATAGATCTCTCGAATCCGTTGTAATCTTTATTCTTTTGTAATTTTAATTCTTTTGTAATCATTGTATGATTCTCGTGTTTTCACATGCAATTGAATCTAAATCCTACTTCGACCTAAGTGATTGCTAAAATATATGTCAACCGACTAGTCTTAACTCACATGGTAGGATCAAAACTTGGATGAAGCATAGCATGCATATAGCCGACATAACATCGATAATAGAAGAGTTTCTTTAACCATTAGTAGAGGCCGGTATCGAGGCGGGCGGGATTTGGTGTTCGATCAAAAGAGCCTCCTAAGACGTACCCTCACCCCTTACTCCAGATCTCTGTGAGCACCCGTGTTCATTGGTATCCAAGAGATTCATTCTAGACATAGAATGCTAAGGGTAACGCGTTCTTAGTGTTCATTTCATTACTTTGTGTCTTGACATGGTATAAAGTATTCGAACGGTTCCAACTTCCCACAAAAGTGTGTGGCAACTCCACAAACGCGTATTCAATACGACGCCACATCGCGCCTCCTCCTCGCCGAGGCACGTGATCGCGGGTCCCGTGCATCACAGTTTGGCGACTCCGCTGGGGATCATACACTCACATGTTACCCAGGGTGGATGATGCGTGTATTTTATATAGACTTTTTAGTCCATTTATGCACGCATTTCTATGTCATTTAGGTGATATTATGTCACCATATGCCCCTATTTGGCTACTTTGTACTTTCATTACCATTTTGTAGGTACAAGTTGTGTAGTAGCGGAAACCGAGCCAAAACAGTCCACTTTGCATGCATTTAGGAGAATGGAAGGAACGGGACAAGATCTCTTGCATGGGAAAGCGTGAAACCGCTCACAGTCAAGTCCAAAGCCATGACTAACGTCACATGACATCCCAGATGACCTCGATCAACTATACTTTTGGTCGATCGAGGAGAGTTGAAGGAAGGAAGACTCGATCGAGCTATATCTTTTCTCGATCGAGTGGTAGCTATTGACAAGCTGGTTGATCGAGTGAAAGAAGTGCTCGATCGAGTGATTCTCTTGAATAAAGACCTCGATCGAAGGGTATTTTCTCTCGATCGAGTGGATCCTATCACGGGCCTTAAGTCCGTAGTCTAATTAGGGTTTAGAGTCGTGTTATGCATTATATAAGACTCTTATTTGTCGTCATTCAGTTATTATCATTCAGAATTATTAGCATTTACTTAGCATTAAACTTTAGTTTCTGAACTTTTTAATCTTTAGTTTACATTCGGGTTTATCGACGTGGATTGTTCTTTACGCCGGATTTGCTAAGATTGTAAACTACTTTCTCTCTTTTATTCTTAAGCTTCGTTTTAGCCTTAATCACTGTTTACTCTTCTTAATTACTGCGTTGTTATTGTTCATGCTTATTAATTACGATTTTATTATGTCTATCGTCATATGTTCAATCGTTTGTATTGATAGCATCGTCAATAACATGAGTAGCTAATTCCCTTGTATGTTAGGATGAGGAAAGCTGTAGTATAGGCATGTTAGGATACATTATTTTAGTTCGTCTTGAATATGAGAATCAGTCTAAGCAATTTAATTGAGGTTAGTCGAATGAGTGCACGCAGGAGACTAGCTAGGTAGTTAACCCCGACCTGGATCGAGAGATTGGAAGGGAAAGGCTTGCTTAGGATTGATAGGTGACTCCTAATAGGACGAGAGTTAATTAGGAAAATCCCTCGGGTGGTTTGAGACCGAGAGGAGAAAACCATTGCCCTTCTCATTGATAGATTGACTGACTTAGTTGACCCGTAGATGCCGATATTTCAGTGGACCGAATCCAAGCATATTCTCTTTTATCTGATTTACTTCGTATTAATTTCTATCTTTATTTCTCTTCCTTTAATCTTATTTAGTTTAGTCAAAACCCTTTCAAAACCCCCAGATTGTTACTGGCAGATTTAGATTACAATTAGTTAGTTTCCTCCTTGTGGAGATCGACCCTACTTCCGCTATCTTCTTAGTTAGTAGACTTAGGTTTTATTTTTGGTGTATAACGACCACATCAGTGGAACTTGAACATGGTTAAGGAATAGTATGTAGAGACAGTCGTCGGTTTTCATTACTCGGCCTCCTGGGTCGCTTTATTCAGCCTTCCTAGGCCTAACCCAACCCTTTCAACCAATCGTCATGTCCGGACGGTCCAAGTTCTTATTTGGATCTATGGATGGATAGCAATTGACGTCAACCATAACGCGGTGTGTACTCATGTCAGCACCAAGGGCTTTCACTACTCGAGAAAATGGACTGGGAACCGACCTTACTCATGTTTGGCACGGGCCACTCCACCGACCTTGGGTTTGATTGCTTGGTTTGCCAACCCACCATGTTAAGCCAAATCCCTTTTAAATGCACTCAGCATACTGTTATTATGCCTCTTTAAATATGTATAACCATATGTGATAAGTGAATATTTGTATGATTTTAATCCCCATTTTAGCTCAGTTTTGTATGTCATTTGTGCTTTGTTAAGCCACTTTATGAGCTAATATCGTCTTCTAGGCGAATTTCTATGTTCTAACCTGTTTTGTAGGGAAAGTAACGTTTCTACGCCCTTTTTCTATATTCCCGACCATTTGCCTAGAACCCGACGATTTGAAGAAGCAAGCTTGACCAAGTCAAAAGCATTTCAAGAAGGTTCACTGATTCAAAAGAGAGAAGTAGTAAAGACGGTTTCGCAGTAAGATCGATCAGTTAGGCGAAGAATTCATCATTTTACATCAAACCCTATCAACAAACCCGACTTAAGAGGTCAAGAGGGATAATGAAAGTCAAGTCATATGCAAGAGGAGATGAAACGAAAGTCAATTGACCAAGATGGTAACTTACTCGATCGGGTAAGTGGTGTACCCGATCGGGTATCTCTGTTGATCCGAGCTTTTGCTTCGACTTCCTCCTTTTTGTCCTATGTGATGAATGCATGACCCCTTCCCCACGAAACCCTACTGCTATATAAAGGATGCCTCAGCCACCACAATAACATGTACTTCACACAATTCTCTTCTACACTTCTCTTTACAAAAATCCTAGATTAAGAGGAGGGAGACCTAGCCTCCCTTCTCTCATTTTCTTCTTTTTTTTGTCTTTAGTTTCTTAGTTTATTTCTGTCTTTTCTACATCAAAACCTTAGCTTAGATCAATAAGAATTTCATCTTTGTAATCTAATTTAAGTGGTTCAAGCGTTGTAATTCGTGGATCGACTATTCTATGCAAGGAATTTCTATTATTGTTGTCATTATCGTTGTTGATCGTCATCTAGGTATTCCTATCTTATCTTTTGTTTAAAGTCTTTATGTCTTCTATTTTGATTGTCATTTTCCATCCATGTTATCTTAGATTCATTCTGGTATCATTATAATCGTCATTTCATTTCATTAGATTGTCAATTTAGCGTCGTTATTATCGCCATATAAAGAGTCTTAAACTATTGTCAAAACCAAATAAACATGTCTATCCTAGTTTTCATTGTTAACATCATCTTAGATTTAAACGTCGCCATGAGTGAGTACTCGTCTTTCTAGGGTGTAGGGTAGCCATGTAGATTGATTAAAAGATGATAATTGGATAAAAGAAATTGTGCTTTTAAAACATTGTGTCTATGCATGTTTGGACTATAACGATAGTTGACGATTCCTGATCAAAATCATTGACTAAAATGGAATTCTTTTCCAAGGTAGAGATACGTGAATTGAATAGACAAAGCATGACATGGTAGATTAAGACCTAGTAAATTGCCTAAAAGCCAGCTAGACCATCTGATCTATGATTGTACTGAACACATCATTCTTACGAACTCACAATGAATTATTTGCATGTTCCGAATCCAATTTCATCAATATGTTAATCTACATGTGTGAACCTACTTCCCTAGATTCTTTCTATCATTGTTAATTCATCACTTGCTTTATTGTTTTCATTTTAATTTGCTTTTATTTCGTTTTCATTTATGCTTTTCATTAGTTTAGAAATCAAAATACCAAAACCCAGATACTCGTTAGATAAAATCCAATTGCAAGACATTTTCACATTCTATAGGAAACACCATCTCCCTGAGGATCGACTCCTACTTCCCTAATTACATTAATTTGTTATTAGCCTAGTCTGGGTAATTATCTTTGCATCGGGCTTGCGACAGGTCCGGTCAAATTTTGGCGCCGTTGCCGGGGAGCACGGTTTAGTTTTCCTTTTTCTTGTGATTTTTATTGAAATTAGTTTTATTTATTCTTTAGGAACCCAAATTCCTTCAGACCTCTTTTGATTTTTTATCTCAGCTTTTCAATCTTATGCCCAGATCTTCTAGACTAGGGACCCCTATCTCTTTAGACCCTGATAAGTGAATATTTGTATGATTTTAACCCCCATTTTAGCTCGGTTTTGTATGTCATTGGTGCTTTGTTAAGCCATTTTATGAGCTAATATCGTTTTCTAGGCGAATTCCTGTGTTCTAACCTGTTTTGTAGGAAAAGTGACGTTTCTACGCCTTTTTTCTATATTCCCGAGTATTTGCCTAGAACCCGACGATTTGAATAAGCAAGCTTGACCATGTCTAAAGACATTTAAAGAAGGTTCACTAACTTAAGAGAGAGAAGAAGCAAAGACAGTTTCGTAGTTGTCGGAAGATCAATCAATTAGGCGGAAGAATTCATCGCTTTGCATCAAACCCTATCAACAAACCCGATTGGAGAGGTCAAGGGGGATGATGGCAGTCAAGTCAAAGCAAAGGAAGATGAAACGTTAGTCAAGAGCTTCTAGATGTCCACTTACCCGATCGGGTAAGTGTGTACCCGATCGGGTATCCCTGCTGATCCGAGCATGATGCTTCAACTTCCTATTTTTGTCTTATATGTTTAATGTTCGACCCCTTCTCCACGAAACCCTAATACTATATATAGATGCTCCATCCTCTCTTCTCAACACACATCTACTTCTCACACAACTCACAACATCTCCTTTCTTCTTACATTTTCTCTTTAGTTTTTAGTCTTTCTAGTTTAGATCATTTTCTTCTTTTGTCTTTAGTTCTTAGTTTATTTCTGTCCATTTCACATAAAAACATTAGTTTAGTTCAATAAGAATTTCAATCTTTGTAGTCTACTTTGTTGGGTACAAGTGTTGTAATTCAAGGAACGATTATTCTATGCAAGGGATTTCTATTATCGTTATCACTTTCGTTGTTGATCGTCACCTAGGTATTCCTAACTTATCCTTTGTTTATTGTCCTTTATTGTTTTATATTTTATTGTTATTTTCTTTACATATTATTCTAGATTCATTTTCATGTTGTTATAATCGTCATTTCATTTCCTAGATTGTCAAATAGCATCGTTATTATCGCCACATAGAAAGTCTTAGATTATTGTTAAAACAACTAAATATGTCTATCCTAGTTTTTATTATCATCATCATCTTAGACATAAACATTATCATGAGTGAGTAGTCACCTTTCTAGGGTGTAGGGTAGCCATGTTAGATTGATTAAAAGATGACAATTGGATAAAAGAAGTTGTGCCTTTAAAACATTGTGTCTATGCATGTTTGGACTTTAACAATAGTTGACGATTCCTGATCAAAATCATTGACTAGTATGGAATTCTTTTCTAAGGTAGAGATACGAGAATTGAATAGACAAAGCATGACATGGTGGATTAAGACCTAGTAAATCGCCTAAAAGCCTGCTAGACCATCTGATCTATGATTGTAATGAACACATTATTCTTACGAACTCGCAATGAATTAATTGCATATCCTAAATCCACTTTCATCAATATGTCAATCTACATGCGTGAACCTACTTCCCTAGATGCTTCTCATTATTGTTAATTCATCATTTGCTTTATTGTTTTCATTTTAGTTTGTTTTTATTTTGTTTTTATTTATGTTCTTTATTAGTTTAGAATTCAAAACCTCAAAACCCAGAAAATCGTTAGATAAAACTCAATTGTGAGACGATTCACAATCCATAGGAGATACCATCTCCCTGAGGATCGACCCCTACTTCCCTAATTACATTAATTTGTTATTAGCCTAGTCTGGGTAAATTATCTTTGTATTGGGCTTGCGACAGGCCCGATCAAATTTTGGCGCCGTTGCCGGGGAGCACGATTTAATTTTCCTTTTTCTTGTGATTTTTATCACAATTAGTTCTATCTAGTCTTTAGGAACCCAAATTCCTTTAGACCTCTCTTGATTTTTCATCTTAGCTTTCCAATCTTATGCCCAGATCTTCTAGACTAGGGACCCCTATTCCTTAAGACCCCGAACTAGAAAGAACTTTGCGTAGGAAATTAAAACTATTCAATGAAATTTCAAAAGCTTCTGATATTTCAAGTTTAGATCGTATTCGTGAGAAATACTCGGATATCTTACCTAATATTGAAGGAGAAGAAGATCCATTCTCATCTCCATTTCCAAAAACCAATCAACCTTCAACCAACATTCCATCTTCATCTTCACAAAAAAAAATGGTTCGACTTTCCGACCATTCCAAAACCACCGCAGATACACTTCCAAGGGGTATCGCTACACCTCAAATCACAACCCAAAACTTCGAAATCAAACCTGCCTTCATCAATCTAATAGAAAGAAATCAATTTGGTGGCAATGCCACAGAAGATCCCAACCTTCATATCCAAAACTTCTGTGACTATTGCTCCACAATTAGACAAACTGGTGTATCCCAAGAGAAGATTAGGGAAATGCTCTTTCCCTTCTCTTTAAGAGGAAAGGCAAAACTTTGGATCAATAGCCTTGACCGAATTGCCTTAGAAATAGCCGACTAGGATGGTCTAGCTCTTGCTTTCTATCAAAAGTACTTCCCACCAGAACGAACCGCAATCTTACGGAGTCAAATTACTGGATTCCGTCAGAGAGGCGATGAAAGCCTTTACGAGGCATGGGAAAGGTACAAAGAATTACAAAGAGAATGCCCACATCATGGCCTTGATTCATGGTTCCTAGCTATCACCTTCTACAACAGTTGTTGTGGCGAATCGCGTCGTATCCTCGACTCCGCTAACAATGGTCGTTTCGATCAAATCGATGTAGAAATAGCTAGTACAACTATCGAGTCAATGGTAATCCACGATTCTCAGTATAGATACTCGCGTGCTATTCCACTCAAAGCCAAGCAGGACGATTTAAGTAAAGTAGCACTCCTAGAAGCCCAATTAGCCCTTCTGCAGCAACAAGTAGGAAGCTCTTCCCAATCCAAGGAACATATCAACGTCACTAACCACGTAGTGGTATGTGAGACATGTGGGGTTGGAGGGCATAGTTTTCAAGAATGTAGAAGTTCAATAGAGCAAGTCAATGCCTATTAAGGATATAGGCAAGGCAACGCTTTCTCAAACTTCTATAACGAGAACACAAAAAACCATCCTTTTTTGTCCTACAAAAGCACCACCATTCAAAATCCCCAACAACAAATTCAACAACCATTCATACCACACCAACAGAAACCTTACAATCCACCTGGTTTTCAAAACCAGAGACCTTCATTCCAACCTAACTTCAACCAACCATACCAAAATCAACCTCCACACCAACCACCTCAAATTCAAGGCCAACCTAATGATTCAAGCTTGAGCAAAATTGAATCCATGCTTCTTCAAGTTGTTCAAAAACAAGATTCAATGTTTGCTCAACTTCAAAAGAGTGATCAAGCTCAAAGTGCTGCCATCAAGATGCTTGAAACTCAAATGGCCCAATTGGCTGCCTCTAATGCCCAAAGAAAACAAGGCCAACTCCCACCTCATGGTGAGCAACCGAGGGACACTGCTAATGCTATCACCCTTAGGAGTGGTACCACTTATAGGAACCTCAGCAACCCAAAGAACCAATAGTTGAGCCTACACAAGTAGAGAGCCAAAAAGATTCTCAACCATCCACCGCTAAGGAAGCGGAAAACAAACCTGAAAAGAAGGATGAACCTGAAAAGGAACCCATCAAAATCCAAGTTCCATTTCCCCAACGTTTGAGGAGAAATCATAAGGAAACCCAGTTCGGTAAATTCATGGAAGTAGTCAAAAACCTCCAAGTAACGGTTCCCTTCACTGAATTAATCACTCAAATCCCTTCTTACACGAAATTCATGAAGGATATTTTAACTAAAAAGAGGACTTTAGATGATGTTGAAATCATAGCATTCACCGCTGAATGCAGTGCGTTATTGCAAAATAAGTCCCCTCCTAAGTTAAAGGATCCTGGTAGTTTCTCTATACCTTGCACTATAGGCACCTACACAATTGATAAAGCTTTATGCGATCTAGGTGCTAGTGTAGGCGTCATGCCCTATTCCATCTGCGAAAAATTGAATATGAGAATTCTCAAATGCACAAGTATCACCCTGCAAATGGCAGACCGTTCTCTAAAACAACCTATGGGAGTTTTAGAAGATGTGCCTGTCAGAGTAGGGAGGTTTTTCATTCTTGTCGATTTCATAGTATTAGATATGGCTGAAGATTCGCAAATCCCTATCATTTTAGGAAGGCCATTTCTACACAGTGCGGGAGCAGTAATCGATGTCAAGAATGGAAAATTGACATTAGAAGTAGGTGATGATAAAGTCACCTACAACTTAAACAGTGCTATGAAGAGCCCTATGCTTGAAGAGCATTGCTGTTTCCTTGACATTGTCGACTCAATCATTGATGAATCTTTGTATCCATCAATAATTGAGGATCCTTTAAAAGCAATTTTATTGTTAGAGGATATCTCTGAGAACGACAATTTTGAGATCAGTGAGCTGGAAAGGGACCTGACTGGTAAAGAGATACCGTCTGAAGAAGTTGAGGAGTTCATAAGCTTAATTGATGCTCCTGCCAAGGCAGAAGTACATAAACCTGAACTTAAACCTCTTCCCTCAAATCTAAAATATGCCTTTTTAGATGAATCCGAATATTGCCCGGTCATAGTGAGTGCTCTCCTAGATGAAAATCAGTTAAACTCACTATTGACTGTCTTGAAAAAACATAAGAAGGCAATAGGATATAAACTTGAAGATCTCACTGGCATAAGCCCCGACTTTTGCATGCATAGAATCAACTTAGAAGAAGGTCAAAAACCTTGTGTTCAAGGTCAACGCCGTCTTAATCCA
>JAIUZE010028197.1:0-20011 GCA_022085475.1 Heliosperma pusillum
CGATATGAATTTGATTATTCATCATATGCATTTAGTCCATATAGGCTGTGTTTTCCCGTGACTGTTTATTATTGGTTTGGTGTCGTGTTGACACGTACCATAGACATTATGAGTATAGGCGTCTTGACCATGCTAATTTTTATTCTAAATAGTACTTGAGACCAACGACAATTGATGGCCGTCCATATCTTTAACGAGCAATGGAGTTCACAGCTTGATAGGCTTTGGTCACGTCTGGGGGCTTATCTCCAGTCGGGCATGGCTGCCTGATCCGTTTTTGGGACAGGCGCCAGCTTAAGTACTACCATCTCTCTTAGGGGGTCGCCTAGTATAGTTTTCCTCATAGACGGTTATGTCATGGACGGGGATGGAATGCTGTTGTCGCTGCTCTATCAGTCTATGACTAGATGTTTTCCTACCTCGTGGTATAGACTCGAGTTACAGAAGTCTTCTATTGACTGTACTAAGAACTTATGCATGTTTGTAGAAGTATTGGTCTTTCATGTATGATGATTCTATGAGTTTTAGAAGGTGAGATGCAAGCCGGCTAAGATTGATAGAGTTTGGATTACCGATTGTTAACTGATTCACATGATTACGTGTTGATTAGGGTGTGAGTGTATCAGGGCCATGTTACATGGTAACCGCTGAGCCAGCATACCAGCTTCCCTACCTCGAGTTATATTTTATTATCGGATTCACATGATAGCTTTCATATGATAGGTTATATGTTAGTTAACTGTTTCATAACATGAAAACCATATCATATATGTAAGGTTTTGTATTTTCTATATACATTGCTTTTATGTTTTTCATGTTTCATTAAACTCGACATTTCGTGGCTGGGAGAACTCGGAGTTACTCCCCACTGACTGTGGCTTCCGTGTTTATATTTAATGCGTTTGGCAGGTTTGTGATGCATACATTGGGTACATTGACGAGCTAGCGAGCGAAATATTTACCTTGGACCTATATTCGGTTCTTAGATTGTATATTATTATACACTCTTTTATTTCCGTATTTATACGGGAGATATGTCTCCCGTCTTGTATAATTCTTATGTATAATATAAATTTTCTTTTGTAATGAACCTTTTTATTTATGACACCCTTCGTTATGTATTTAAATTATTTTTTTCTTTCCGCAAATTTGAGGGTGTCACAGTTTTTGTTTCTTATGAAGATGGTTAGACCACGTTTAGCTGAGAACGTTATGATGGAAGCTCTCACTCAAGTGCTGAAAAATCAGCAAGATGCCGCTTTAGCTAATGCCAACCAAGTTCCCCCTAGAAGGGAGGATAACCATCAAGGTGGCTACGCATGGGTAGCTGGACAAATAGCAAGGAGTAAGATCGTACCATATGGTGGAGAACCGGACCCTACGGAGCTATCCGATTGGTTCCGGGAGATGGAGAAGCAGTTCGATCTATACCAAGTCCGCGAAGAGGACAAGGTGAGGATCGCAAAGCACTTCCTGGTGAGGGAAGCTGATAACTGGTGGGCTATCACTAGTGCCACCGCTGTTCTTGAAGAGGAGTTTAACTGGGCTTGCTTCAAAGCTCTCGTGGAAGGGAGATTCTATCCTAAAGAGCTTAAACAACAAAGGCTCAAGGAGTTCATTGATTTTAAACAAGGCAACTTATCAGCTCAAGAGTTTACTACAGAGTTTAATAAGCTTGCGCATTTTGCGCCGAGGCTTATCCGAGATGATGAAGACCAAGCATTCTATTATCTTAACAAGTTGAGTGTTTATGGGAAGAGGCCGTTTATTCAATGAAGGCTATACAAATTCCTTTGAAGATCTTTATGATGATGCCTTGTGGGCCGAGAATTCAATGAAGGCTATTAGAGATGAAGCTTTGATGAATAATCCCTCTCCTTCTTATGCTCCTAGGCCGAATGTTTATGGGAAGAGGCCGTTTATTCCGTCTCCTTCTAATTCTTATGTTAGCAAGAGGAGATTCAATCCTCCTTCCAATGCAAACACAAGGAATCCTGCTCCTTTTATTCCTAGAGCTACTTCAAATGTGGCTCATAGGCCTTATGCTCCTCAAGCTCAAGCTCAAGGTCGTCAATGTAACCGTTGTGGACAACCATACCATCCCTGTGTGGCATGTAACAACCGACCTTATGTGTGTTTCTTTTGTCAAAAGGGTGGCCATCGTTATGACGATTACCCCGATCGAAAGTTGCCCCCTCCTCCTCCTAAACCTAAGGGTTCAATCTTTGTCATGAACCGTGCCAAAGCCGACGCTCATCCCGAGATCATTACGGGTATGTTCTCAATTTTAGAGCAACCGTGTCTTATTCTATTTGATACCGGTGCTTCAATGTCTTTTGTGTCATCGACTTATGCTAGTAAATTATCTATTGAGCCTACATCTAGTGAGGATACTCCCATATCCTTATCATCCGGAGATATTATCTCTTGTTCTCCTCTTTATCCAAATGTCCCAATATCTATTGCGGGTTCTATCTTTCCCGCTAATCTCCTTAAGTTTCCTCTAGGAGAGTTTGATATAATATTAGGTATAGATTGGCTAGCAATGTATCATGCTAGGTTCGAGTGTCGTGATCAAAAGATTTATCTAAAGAGTCCTTTAGGGGTTAGAATAACCTATAAGGGATCTCATCCCCGTAAGGGTGTGTCTTTAATTTCCGCTATGAAATTGGTAAGTATGGTTAGAAAAGGTCACCAAGCATTTTAGTGTGTTGTGACTTCTTCAAATACCTCTTTGCCAAGGATTGAAGATGTGCCTATTGTTCGAGAATTTGTTGATGTATTTCCTGAAGATTTGCCCGGGATCCCTCCCGAGCGTGATGTTGAATTCTCTATTGATCTTGTTCCTGGTTCTGGTCCCATTGCCAAAGCTCCTTATCGTATGGCTCCGTCTGAATTGAAATAGTTAAGAAAGCAGCTAGATGATATGATTGAAAAGGGTTTTATTCGACCAAGTGCCTCGCCTTGGGGTGCTCCTGTTCTCTTTGTAAAGAAGAAAGATGGTTCTATGAGACTTTGTATTGATTATCGTGAATTGAATCGGATTACAATCAAGAATAGGTATCCTTTACCAAGAATTGAAGATTTGTTTGATCAGTTAAAGGGTGCTTCTACTTTTTCAAAGATTGATTTGAGATTCGGTTATCACCAAATTCCTGTTCGAGATGTTGATATTCCAAAGACCGCTTTTAGTACGAGGTATGGTCATTATGAGTTCAAGGTAATGCCATTTGGATTGACAAATGCTCCCGCTATCTTTATGGATCAAATGAAACGCACATTTAGTGAGTATCTTGACAAGTGTGTGGTGGTGTTCATTGATGATATTCTTATTTTCTCCAAGTCCGAAGAAGATCATGCTATTCATTTGAGGACTATTCTGGGTGTTCTCCGTCGTCAGACGTGGTATGCTAAGTTCTCTAAGTGTGAATTATGGTTACCTAAAGTGTCCTTTCTTAAGCATGTGATTTCTAAAGAGGGTGTAATGGTGGATCCTTTCAAAATTGAAGCTGTGGTGGATTGGAAAAGTCCGACTGATATTAGAGAGATTCGGAGTTTTCTTGGTTTAGCTGGTTATTACCGAAGGTTTGTCAAGGATTTCTCCAAGTTTGCTAGATCGATGACTCAGTTATTGAAGAAGGAAACCAAATTCCTATGGAATGAAGCTTGTGAAGCAGCGTTTCAAGAGTTAAAGAAAAGGTTAACTACCGCTCCGGTGTTGACTTTGCCTGAAGATGGAGTAGACTTTGATGTCAATTGTGATGCTTCTAAAATGGGATTGGGTTGTGTTCTTATGCAAAATAGGAAGGTGGTGGCTTATGCTTCAAGGCAGTTGAGAGTTCATGAAGTGAACTATCCTACTCATGATTTGAATTGGCCGCTGTTGTTCTGCTTTGAAAGTGTGGAGACATTACCTAATTGGAGTTCATTGTCGTATATTCACCGATCACAAGAGTTTGAAGTACATATTTACTCAAAAAGAGTTGAATATGAGGCAAAGAAGATGGTTGGAATTGGTTGCATGGATGAACAGGTTGCTTGCATGGATGGCTTTTTGCCTATTCTATTTTGGGTTCGGGTGTGAACTAGCGGGCGTTGTCCGTGGAAGTTTCACCTCTAGACGATTTTAGCTAGTTTTGCTAAACACTTGTTCTTTGCTAACATTTTAAGAGACCCTGTCTCTTTGTTGTATTTTGTACTTAGTTTGTAATATTTTGACATTCCTCGTATTATCTATCTTGCATGTATAAAAGTTTTTAAAATACCGTATTTCCGCATATTAGTTCACATGCTTGTATGTTTTATATTTCCGCATTCGCGAGGGTTGTCACAGAATTAGTTTGTTACTCATATTATTCCAAATCTAGAAGTTTATCTCTTTAGTTCATCTAACCTTTGAATTTTGTAATTGTATTTCTTCTACTCTTGTTATTATTAGTTTAAGTTCTTGTTTTCTAATTTCTTTGTTAATCATCTCCTTTATGTTATTAATTATGTTTGCTTATAATTATATTATCGTTGTTAGTTTAGTTATTATGAGTAGCAAATTCTTTAATCTAGGGTTAAAGGGGATCTATGTTGTTAGAAGGGGGCTAATTAATGAACTGATTGAGAAATTGCATAAGTTGTTCAATTATTGTTTTACTTCTGATTAATTGATTTACTTATCATAATTAATTAATTTGTCCTGCGAATTAAGATTATCACCGACCGGGTAAAGACTAATAAAGGTTGCGAGAATTGAATAAACTAGCTTAATGATAGCAACGACATGTTAAGTTTAGATCTAAAGGGAATATTAGAGTCGGTCGATCATATGACCTTAAACAACTTAATTGACCTTTTTTAAAGTGATTAAATTCCTTCCACGGATAACATACCTGGTGAACCCAATAATAACCAGACTTTTTAACCTAATTGAATCTGTTTTCTGTTATTGCAATTAGTTTAGAAACAAATCAAACATTCAAGAAGTTGTTACCTTAAGACGGACTTTGTTATTAGCAAACTATATTACTACCACCTCCTTGTGGATTCGATACCTTACTTACCAATGACTATAGTTAGTAGTGAATTAGGATTACTTTGATTATGGTGGCACGACTTTAGCCTTATCTAGTCTTTATTATTATATTGGGTTAATAAGAAATCTACTCTGGTAACTTCAAACCCCTACAATAAATTGGCCGACAACCTACTCCAGTTGCGAAGAGTTTAAGGACACATGTCCTAATATTGGACTCTTCAACTGGAACTTACATGATCTTTGTTTCTGGGACTTGTTCTCAAAAGAACTGAAGAGGACAATTTTAAGATCTAACAATTCAAGTAACAAGAATACATTACAATGGCAATGGTAGCCATGATTATAACTCTTAAAGACTTTAAAACACTTTGCAAATATTAATGCTTTGAAAACACTGGAATTATTTTTGCAAATGAAAGATGATGCTCTGGAAAGTCTTGAAGAAACTGAGTGAAGTGAGCTATCAATTTATAGAAGAATATGATGATTTGAAATGATTAAAGAATTGACTAGAGACAGTCAACTACCAAGAAATTGGGGAAAAGAGATGTACTTTGAAAAAGAAGTTCAAAAGGACGAAATATCAAAGAGTAAGAGAGAAAGAGGGCGGCTGAATATATCAGAATAGAGTTTTACCCTCTGATTTCTAAGGGTGAAAAGCATAAGTGGCTAGACTTGTCGTGAGTTTCCAAATTAGTATTTTTATCCACTACAAACTCAAACTAGTAGTAAATGTAAGTAGGTCGATCCCACAAGGAAGGTGTTTTGTCGTTTAAATGTGTGCAAAAGTAAGTAACCATTTTGGGGGTTTTGATAAGTTGTTTTTTTATAAGTATACTAGAACTAAGATAAAATGAAATGAAAAATAAAGACAAATAAATAATTGAAAATATAAAACAAATATGAGAATAATTCTTGGACCAAGTAATTTCCACCAACAAGTTATGAATTGATCATTGAAACTTCTACTCTATTTCAATATTGAATATTTTGCTATGAAGTTGTTGACTTCTAATTCCACTTAAGAATGAATATTAGTTACAAGCGTAAATAAATATTCCTTACAATATCATCAATTTAGTCAAGCGCTCAATTGTATTAAGATTAAAGAAAACAAGCGTTGCTTCACATTGGTTCATACAAATTTAGTCCTTTATAACTCAACGATGATGAAAAGCATACGAGTTGATGAATTATAATTGCTACATTGGAATAGATAAACAAACAACAGATTCATTCATCTAATCTAGTAATGGTTAATTAACTATAACAACTAGTTGATTATTCTAGATGCGTAATTAACAAAGCAAAAGTAATGCAAACTAAATTTATACTCTAAATAATGAAATAGAAATATAATAAGAGTCTTACAATTCAAACTATAAAATAGAAATGGAACCTTAGCCTTCCATAAAAAAAATAGCCTTCCATAAAAAAAATAACTACAACAAACTATAAAATACCAAATGTTTTTCTATGTCTTATGATGATTAAAAGATGGAAGAAGATATATATATAGTCTATTGATCGAATACGAAAGAGAGGGGGGGGGGTCAATTGAGGATTAAAAACTAGCCCCACTTTTTCGATTTAAATGATATGTAATTAATTGATTGATTTTATGAATTAAAATCAACTAAATAATTAATCAAAGTGTTGAACAAGTAACGAAAATAAAGAAAGACACAAGTGTTTTTGAAGTGGTTCAGTTTCACAAATCAAAACCTACGTCCACTATTCTCAATTACTATTATATAGTACCTTTCTACGGATTACAAAAATAATCAACCCACTCGTATAATCAACTATGATTATAACTCAAGGTGAGTATCGCTAAATACTCTATATTATCTTATGTTAATAAGAAAGTACAATATAACTCACAAAGATTCTCGTTAAAGAATAAGTATGGTTATGTGATGTACTATTATCCAATAACGTCTTTCACACGAGCGATTGACAATAATTGATGCACGACTTTTTCGAAACAAACAATAAAAAATAATAAATGTTTTGCTCAAAGTTTGTTTAATATTAATTTGGAAAATTCTCTCAATTGTGTAAAAAGTCTTGTTGAGTGATTGAGATCGAAGGAGTATTTATAGTAGAAGCATAGTAGATATAAAATCTAAAACCCTAACTTTCCTTTTAAGAAATATATTAATCTTTAATAATCTCAAAATATTGTTGTAAAGATATTATTAGAATCATAGGTTGATGGAAACAAGGAAACGTGTCATAGAGGCCGATTTCCTCATCATCACGCAACTCTAGGTGTTTCCCTATTAGGACGCAACCCTAGGAGGCACAAACCCTAGGTTTCACGAAACCCTAGGTGGCACAATCACTAGGTGGGCTTAGTAGGTTAACAACAAATTGAGATAGAATGTATTAGAAAGCCTAGGTAGCATGACACCTCATAAGTTGTATTACTAACCAATAGAATCTCATAAATACAATTATCTATTAAAACTTTTGATAAATATAAAAATACTCTTTCTCTTTTTGAAAAACATTTAAAAGATTTATTTCCAAAATCATGCATCAATTTCATCATTCAAAGTTATAGGTGAAATAGCTATAACTTTGAACTTAGTATGTAAAGTTATAAGTGAAATAGTTATAACCTTACTTACATAAAATCACTCTAATGGAATAGTTACCGAATGAAGATCGATACTATCTAATCTTCACAAAGATATTCAGTATACGGATCATCTCTTCATCTTGATCACAAAGACCCTCCATCTTGAGTCTTGTGTTATTTGAAGTAGATCTTGCTTGAATTGCTTCTTCAATGTTATAACCAAAGTAGCTATAACTTTGCATATGAACTTCCAAAGTTATATCTCAAGCTCCTATAACTTTGTCTTACAGAAATCTTCAAAGTTATGCCTTAAGCTCCTATAACTTTGATCTCCTTTCTTCTAATTGTTGTTATCTATGATAAGACTAAAGCAAACAATTACATGCATATGATATATCAATTAAAGCATGTTATCAAGTAAATACTTGTCATTGTCAAAACTATAAAATAGATCCAACAAATTCCCCCTTTTTGATGATGACCGGTCTCTTATGATTTCTCGTATGATTGTGACTAAGTATAGTTCCCCCTCAACAAAATACTACCAAAGTTATAGTAACGTTGATCGCAAGAACATAACAACCTAGCCAAAGTTATAACTTGAAATACTTTAAGAGATAACGGGTCTTGACAAGGAGCAAGCTTAAGCAAAGACTCAAATCATATCAATTTTTCCCGTCTTGGCATCATTGAAAACATAAGAATAGAGATATAAATTAACTAGAATAACATACTCTAAGGCAAGAAATAGATATGCAAAATACGCAATACTTAACGATTTATAGCAAGCAAAATCAAGTACTAAATGTCAATTAAACTACAAACCACAAATAAGAGCGTTAAGTGCCAACGGGCCGAATAGATAGTAAGCCAAAATGGGCCGAATGGACAAAAGGATAAGTAGTTTAAGGACAAACAAAGCAACACGACAAAAATCAAGGCATATTAGGTTGACGAGGGATAGAGGGGTCGATATAGCCGGGTCGGGTACGGTACTCAATGGTGTCAAGTCGATCAAAGCACTTCTTCACATGATTAACTTGTGCGATGAGGCATGAATCAAAGTTCCAAACCTTCATGAATAAGGCCTCTATCGCATCATAAATAGTGTGCATTCCATCTTGCATTTCCGCACCACTCTTCACCAATGCACCTCCTTGGCTAACCAAGAATTGCATTCGATCTCGTTGCCTAAATAGTTCTTGCCTAACATCGACCACACTCCTATCAATTTTAGCAAGGCAACCATTAACCTCCGTCATCCAAGCCTTCAAGTCACTGTTCATAACCGACCCACCATGGTCATGGTTTTAGCTTGGACTCCCCAATGCAACGGTTTTCACCACCTTATCAACCACCTCATCAATTTTCTTATCTTGCGCATCAAGGTGCTCCATAACATTCCCCAAAAACAAGTCCAATTTTGATTCAAGAACCGAGAAATCAATTATATTCGGTTTAACATCAACCGAACCCACTTTAGATTGAAAAACCAATTACGGACCCACGGCTACCATCTTCATAAATTTCAAGTATGTATCATTCATATCATCTTTTAAATTGACTCCATAACTAGCCAGATGAACAACCCCTTTGCATCAAGAACCCGAGACACCCAGATTCCATAAGGAAGGTCCAAGGTTTTGTATACCTTGTCCTCCGTCACGAAAAACTTGTTAGAAAAATCACAGCAAACACAAGATACGCCAAATTAATCCTTTCACCCTCAAGCCACTTATTAGAAATTATCATCTCATAACAACTAACCTTGTCCCGATCACCCCGACGCGGCACAATGTTATTCCACAAGTAATTCAAGAAATATTTCATGATTGGTGAAAAGTTTCCCGCCAACACACAACTAGACAAAGTTGCCTTATCATCAAAATATCTTTTAACATTCAGTTTGGCCATGTCCGTCAACTCACCCCATGACGTACTCGGGTTTATTTTGGCTCTATCATCAGGAACCAAAAACAGAGTACAAAAGTCATTGATAGAGACCGAAACATCTCGGCCATTCACCAAGGCATGTAAGACTCCAAATTTCAAAGAAACGGAAGCATAAAATTGAATTACCTGGATGGGATAGATAGGACCCGTAAACCGAGACACATGCTCCCATTCTTTAAATTTCAAGAAATCGTTATAGAATTTCAAAGTGAGATATTTTTCACACCAAGATTGCGGGAAACTCTGACCACCATGAATACCATATTTTGCAACCTGATTAACCAATTATCGTTTGTATTTAGTCAATCATAGTTTATCAAGTCCGGATGTCGTTGCTTGGAGTAGAAACTCGTGAAACAGAGGGCGTTTTGTCCCTTCTATTTCCGTGATTTCGAAGTCTTCACTAGCATCTATTTGTACCTTGTTCTTCCCCTTGTTTAATCGCCGCATTTTAGTTCCTTCAAGCACCAAACCCGACTCGATTTGGGTCAAGTTTAGGGATTTTTGGTTGGGTTGTAGTGAAGGATTAGTAGACATGCAAGGTATTTGTGTTTTGGAGTTTGGGTTGTTGGTGTTTTCGGTTGTGGACCCGTGTCGAAGCCATGGTTGTGAGAGCTTTTTTTTTGTTTTTTTTTCCGTGTAAAAGAAGGAAGGTGATGTTGGTGATGTGTGTTAATGGTGATGTAGATGGGTAATTATGAGAGGTAGTGTTGGGTTTTGTGCTTTTTTAGGAGTGCATGTGAGCCGTCCTTTCCCCTCTTTTTCCTTTTTTTTTTTTGAATTTGAGTAGGATAGGAAAGGAATATATGGTAAATATATGAGAGATATGGTAAAGATAGGATTAGGTAAATAAAAAGATATGGTAGAGGTTAGGAATTTCGGTCAACATCAAGTTTAAGGGTAGGAATTTTGGTCAAGTTTGGAAAGTGAATAAGATAGATTTTTGGCAAATATGTGGTACATATTTCAATATTCAAAAAATACTTAATATGCAAGATATTCACGTAAAATATATAATAATAAAAACAAATATACTAGCAATAGAATACATGGACACACTCATACAATCTTGTCTTATTCTAACCAGTCATGCAAGTTCATAAAATAAATATGACGAATTTAATTGCTACTGATTAAACCAATTTCCAACTACAAAATCTCAAAACGTTTTCTCTCTAACGCCTTTGTTAAAATGTCATCCCATTGATTTTCAGTACTACAAAATTCTAGTTTAATGTGGCCCTTTTCTACATGGTCGCGTAAGAAATGGTGTCTAATGTCTATATGTTTCGTACGGGAATGCTGAGCTGGGTTCTTAGAAATAATAATAGCACTCGTATTATCACAAAATATAGGCATACAACCAACATTTACACCATAATCACATAGTTGTTGCTTTAACCAAAGTAATTGAGAACATATCAGCCCAGCAGCTATATACTCGGCTTCGGCGGTGGACAACGCAACTGAATTTGCTTCTTTGATCCCCAAGTTAAAATGCATGGTCCAACAAACGTAGAAAATCTAGAGGTACTTTTTCTATCTAAAGAACATCCTGCATAATCTGCATTTGAATATCCTACTAGATCGAAATTACACTCAAGTGGATACCATAAGTATAAATTAGATGTACCAATTAAATATCTCAAGATACATATATTCATATGTGACTCTTTAGGGCACGACTGAAATCGAGCACTAACACATACACTACACATAATGTCAGGTCTACTCACAGTTAAATATAATAAAGAACCAATTATACCTCGATAAGTAGTCTCATCGACACACTTACCATTTTCATCTAAGGTTAACTTTTTATCAGTTACCATAGGTGTGTCCATTGGATGAGCGTTCTCCAAACCAAATTTCCTGATTAGCTCCTTGACATATTTCTGTTTGTGGATCTTTATACCGTCCTTAGTTAGTTGAATTTGCAATCCGAGTAATAATTTCAATTCTCCCATCATGCTCATTTTAAACTCTGAGGTCATTAGATCTGAAAATACTTGCACAATTTATTGTTAGTAGAACCAAAAATAATATCGTCTACATAAATTTAAGCAACAAGTTAATCAGAACCCTCGGATTTTAGAAATAGGGTTTTGTCGACAGATCCCCTTTTAAAATTGTTTTGTAATAGAAATTTAGACAATCTGTCGTACCATGCCCTAGGAGCTTGTTTCAAACTATATAATGCTTAATCAAGTTTTAAAACATGGTTTTGAAATTTGCTATTAAAAAATCCGGGAGATTGTTAAACAAAAACCTCTACTTCCAAATATCCGTTAAGAAATGCAGTCTTAACGTCCATTTGGTACAGTTTCATACCTTTATGAGCTGCGAAGGAGATAAGCAGACAAATAGACTCAAGTCTTGCTACAGGTGCGAAGGTCTCGTCATAATCGATCCCTTCCTGTTGATTATATCCTTGAACGACCAATCGAGCCTTATTACGAACTATAACTCCTGAGTCCTCCAATTTATTTCTGAATACCCATCGAGTACCAATCACAGTTCGATTTTTAGGTCATGGCAGTAGATGGCAAACTTTACTACGTTCGAAATGTTGAAGCTCTTCTTGCATTGCCAGAATCCAGTCGGATTCTGCAAGTGTTTCCTTGATGTTGGTAGGGTCTATGGTAGACAGGAAAGAATAGAAAGAACAAAAGTTTTTTTAATGTTCGTCTTGTTTGAACTCCCTTATTCAAAGTTCCTAGGATACTATCCATAGGATGAGAACTCTTATATTTCCATTTCTTAGAGTTCCTAGGCTCATCATCATCTGATGAACTCTCTCTTTCCTCAAATGATTCAGAGTCAAGATTGGTTCCCCCTGAGCTTGACTCCGGGGTTGAAGTTGAAGTTGATACAACTTTAGTTACATTATCTTGATCTGGGTCCAAAGTTATAACATCATCAGTTATAACTTCGATTTCCTTATTCTTGTTTTGAGAGAAGACATTCGTATCATCAACAAATGTCTCAGTTCTCTTTTCAAGATCATTTGCGGATTTATCAAGTTCATCATTGATTCCTTCAATAACTTCTTCATCGATTTCTGGTAAATCATCCCTTGTAAGGCGAAAATCGGGATCATCCATGTCTTCTTCTTCATTCTTTTCAACTTGTTCAGGCACATTATCTTCATCAAATACAACATGAACACTTTCTTCTATGCACAAAGTTCTTTTGTTAAAAACATTATAAGCTTTACTGTGATTAGAGTAACTAACATACATAGCTTCGTCTGTGACATCCCTCGCGATAGCGGAAATAAAACATAACAAGCATGGGATTTATATAGCGGAAAATACGATGTTTTTGAAACTTTTTACATGCAAAAAGAAAAGTACGAGAAATGTCAAATAAATACAAACTAAAGTATAATATACTACAAAGAGACATAGTCTCTCAAAACGTTATCAAATATCAAAGTTGTTTAGCAAAACTAGCTACGAAACGTCTAGAGGTGAATCGTCGAGGCCAACGCCCGCTAGCTCACACCCGAACCCAAAAACAACAAGCAAAATCCATTCAAGTAACTTGTTCATCCATGAAAACATGAACACCACAGTCAATGGAGAATAACTCCGGGTTCTCCAAGCCATATCACAAATAACATACTTAAACGATAATAGACAAGTAGAAGCATACATATATATATATATATATATATATATATATATATATATATATATATATATGTGTGTGTGTGTGTGTGTGTGTGTGTGTGTGTGTGTGTGTGTGTGTGTGTGTGTGTGTGTGTGAATTACGAGAAGGATAAATAGGCATTTCGATATATAAAGCTATAGGCGCATGAAGTACAAAACTGTAAGCATCAGATTATAGACAAACTCGGGGAAGACACCCTTAGGCAACCATATACTCACTAGGGCTTGCATCTCACCGATAGCGGTATATACTTGATAAGATAGAGACTCGACATATAAACCACGCCAAGTCATCCAACAGTCACAATTAATCAACATATAAACATCCATCCAAACGTACGAATACGATGACAACATCTCTCACGGTTAATGACACGCACTAGCACCATGTACATAGCAAGTATGATCAATTCGCATCCACGGGATAAACATTTCCCTGAACGCATACACGATTAACATTTCGTATATGTAGACTCATTTCCTCCCTGTAGGACGACGATAATAATACAGTCCTAGTCTAAACCTGGTCAGACTCTCGGAATAAACATGTTCCGATTCGACATGCGATAAACATTTCGCATCCAAGACTCGGTCAAACACAGAAGCCGAGTACCCCAAATTCGGTCAACCTTCACGAAAAAGGCGAAAAGAGCACAAGCATCATAAACAAGCGGTACGCTACATGTAATGACACCACCTCGCAAAGATACGACATTTGACGGCCGCGTCGATCAACGCATAGCGTTCGCCTCCCAACAACGTCGTCATATCTCTACTAAAACATGCATTTAAGCATTTGGGATACATCTCCTCGTTCCGACATTCCAGTCTAACGAGCGAGGAGGTAGCCGGGGAATGAGAGTTCCTAGCACTTAACAATTAGTGCTCAAATCAAGACATATGTAAAACCGACTCAAAGGGGGGCATATCAAAAACCGTCACAAAACATGTGATATAAGCGAATGGAATATCATATATTCTAAAGATGAATATTTAATGGTATTACGTAAATTTATAAGATAAACGAACCATACAAATTATTATAAATGAATGTATAAGAAATAAATGAAAGAAGATTTACAGCGGGGTGCCAGCTGGTCAAGTGGACCGTCCGCCGGATACCCGGATGGCACTTCATCAACAAACAAAAATCATCAAATATACAGCGAGGTCCCAGCCGGTCAGGGGAACCGGCAGCCGGGCACCCGGCTGGGAACAACACAACACCAAAATTCTCAAAATTGTCAGTCGTGTTCCTACCCGGTCGGCTGATCGGCGGCCGGTCGGCCGGCTGGGACTACATTCATCCGCGAATCAACATAGCTCAACCTTAAACTTCAACAATAATTAATAACTATCATCAACTATCAACAATTATTAACAAACAACAACCATCATCAACAAACACAAATTCTATGAATACTCATCCTATTCCGAATACATTTACTAACATCAAAAAGACATTAAAACACGTATTGATATCGAGTAACTCTTCACCGTTACCTTTTTGCGTCTTCAATCTTCGTCTAGGTCCTCCTCTACTAGGTAGTAATCCTTGTCGAGGTCTTGAAGGTCTCTACTTACAATTAGACAACAAAAGATGAATATAATTCACCCTTGAGAAAGACGGATAAATTGAAAAGTGAGAAAGACGGTAATTTTATTACCGAATAAGATAGAGGACGATAAGAGCGGAAGCTTAAGATGAAAATAAGGATATTTGAGTGAGAAATGGATGTGTTATGAGAAGCTTGAGTTGATAAAGAAAATGGTGGTTAGGGTTTTGGTGGTATGAATGAGGAAGAAGAAGTAAGTGGAAAAAGAATAAGGGATTTAGGGTTTATAAGGGTGAGTGGAGAAATATGGGGGAGAAAGCTCAAAAGCGCCTTAAGGCGTAACTCACACAGAATTTCGAGTAAAGTCCGATTACGAACTCGGATTTGCTAAATTAGACACGGAAAACTAAGTTCTAGATTAAATCTAAAATTACGCTGAAAAGTATCCGTATAATATTTTTAAATTACAAATAGGGTACATTTGCGGGTGTTACAATCACCCCTACTTTTAAAAAGTTTCGTCGTCGAAACTTGTGAGTAGAAAACAAAAGTATCAAAGACAACAATCGGTTTTCAAAATCAACACGAAAGCTTTTACAAGGGAAATATTTATGAAACGAGGTTCTTCTCGAAAACGGTTTAAGGAGATTTTTCATAAGTGCGAGACTTTATTTACGGATCACAAGAGTGCCCGTCGCGAACGAGAACTCTAATTATCGAAATCAAAGGAATGTCGAAATAGTGAAATCGAAAATCAAAACAAGCGTTAGTAAGTGCAGGATTAGTCACGAGGCGTCTCCAATAACAAGTCCAAACATCCAACCAACGTAAAATCCAAACATAAATGCAAAAGAAATGCATTTTCTCCAAAAAGAAGGTACAACATCCATCTTTAGACTTCTTTGAAAAGTTAAATGAGAAATACAATATGGAAATTTGATGGTTTTCTCAAAGATAAAATCAAAATAACAAGACATTACACGTACATAGAGCGACTCGACCATCTCACACACAAATCAGGGTAACAAAATATATACAAAACACGCAGAAATGAAACAAATCGAACTCTTAGGGATAAGAAGATCACGATAAAGTCGGTAGGAAGATCTACAAGAATTCGACATCACTAACTCTACTAATAAACTAGTCCTCAAAAGGATGAAACTTACCTCAATTACAACTTAACCATTCTAAATTGCTAAACTCTATAAACATTATTTACAACAATCACAATCAAAGCAACAAACATAACTATCTAAGATCCAAATAGCGTCATCCAAGGTCTCACGACAAGGGAAAATCAACAATCCATTATCGATTATAATAATTCTTTAATACGCCCTATCGTCCTTAATTCGATCATTACTACGCTCGAAGCCTCAAATATAAATAGTCACATTAGCAAACTATGGTGGTTACTAATCCTCAAGATAAATGGGTTCACCATTCTAACTCTATAATCCATAACAACTGAGCACTCACTATCCAAAGCTTGCAACGAACATTTCTCAATCTCAAACTATGATTCGTTAAGAATAAAACAAAATTACTAATTCCAAACCACAAATGGCCAATCACTTGGCAATCAGACAACCATTCCAATCATCTAGTTCATCTAAAACTCAAAATGAATCGATTTTCATTTATGACAATACTCCTCAAACTTTGGGTACCGGCTTGATTACCCTAAAGCAAAGTCTCTTTTAGAATCCACTAATTAGAGATATCTAATTCCTAAATGATATCCCAAGCAACGATTATAATACCCAACAACATCGAACTATTATCACGCTCAACTCGATTCCCAAAATTGCACTACAATAGCAAGCTCAATAAATGAAGCCACCAAGAGAGTACAATACCACCAAGAGATTCATCCTAAAGTTCAACTCCAAATCCTATTCATGGTCAAAATCAACACAAAGCTAGCTAACAACCCAATTATCTCACCAGAGGAAAGACAATGTCACCATGAAATTGGAAACGATAGAAAATTTCGAGGGAAACACGAACGCGATAAGATGGGATGAAGCTTAGAGGAACGCTAGAGGTAGGGAACCAAAAGTAATAAATTGGATAGATATAGCTATGAAAAAAGCCAAGCAAAGGAAAAGATAAGAAAAACATTTTCCTAGGGATCAGGCTTACTAGGAACTTGCATGAAAGGAAATGGAAAAGGATAATGGTACGAGTAAAGGTATAAGGTTTAAACCAAAAAATTCTCCTTTCAAACTCAGGGCGATAGTAAAACAACTTAATTATTCCTCTACAAAGGTCTCTTACAAGGGACCATCGTACCACGTACAATCATCAAAGTAAGGTACACCTGAATTCGATAAATCATCTACAACCCAATTCATCCATCCGTTCATATAACACGGATTCCCAATTGCGGAAATGCAACTCAAGCATAGTAACATTCTCTTAACTCCAAAATTTGACACACTCTCAAAGGTTTCAAAATCGAAGGACTAACAAGGAATTCTTCATACTAATCTCTTTTCAACTCCTATGGCCCACAAGATAGAACACCAAACAAAATGTCATCATCAACATCCTAAGGCATCACCGTTATAGCCCATCTAATCAGATTCTACTCATGTCCATAATCCTTAAGCAACAAGGTTTAATCTATCATGACGACTTACTACCTCAACCAAGTCTCCGATACCATGATATAAGATCATATTTATTTTTAAATCTAAGAATTTTAGCCAATTATTTTTCCACCAAGCATATACCCAAAAGTACACACTAGAAAATCACAAGAAGTCACTTAGTCTCTAGGGCATTTCACAACTCAAGGTATCTTCCAAATATTCTCACTTATAACAACTAGCTCTAACCTAGGTATGATCCTCAAGACACTCTAATATTACTAAACTCCTAAATTCAAAAGGTTAAATCACTAATGGGTTAAGAAGTCCTAGCCAACTCATTCAACCTTACACCATCAAATATCAACACTAAGACTCCACAAGGTCGAAAATTCTTCCGACTACGGTTTATATACTACAAACAAATAGGTATGGCATCCACAAAAATGTTACATGAGGAAGGTAAGGGTACCAATGGTAAGACGGAGAAAACTATCAAGAGTAATTTACAAGAGGCAAAACAAGTTGGAAATAGAAGGAAGGAGAAAAGGTATACTAAAGGCAAAAGATCAACGATGAGGGAGAAGTACACTTCAAATAGGCTCGTCAATCTTCAATCTTCGGTACTTCTTCTAGGTAACACATGATCCACCTCAAGACGGTAGATACAAATAAACATAACATCACTCAACACAATCAACAAACAAGTTAGATCCTAACAAACATCAAGTACACCAAAGACTACCACCTAAGGTCCTTAAGTCTACCCATCTCTCATTCATTCTTTCAAGGTCAATTAATTTAAGTTTAGGGTTCACGTGTGTGCGTCGGGAGCGTCATAGGCTCTGATACCAACTGTGACATCCCTCGCAATAGCGGAAATAAAACATAACAAGCATGCGATTTATATAGCGGAAAATACGATGTATTTTAAACTTTTTACATGCCAAAAGAAAAGTACGAGGAATGTCAAATAAATACAAACTAAAGTATAATATACTACAAAGAGACGTAGTCTCTCAAAACGTTATAAAATATCAAAGTTGTTTAGCAAAACTAGCACAAAAACGTCTAGGGGTGAATCGTCGAGGCCAACGCCCGCTAGCTCACACCCGAACCCAAAAAACAACAAGCAAAATCCATCCAAGCAACATGTTCATCCATGAAAACATGAACGCCACATTCAATGGAGAGTAACTCCGGGTTCTCCAAGACATATCACAAATAACATACTTAAACGGTAATTGACAAGTAGAAGCATACATATATATATATATATATATATATATATATATATATATATATATATAGAATTAGGATCCGGTGAGAACCACTAAGATAATGAGAACCGTGAGAACTCCGCCTTACGAAATTTATTTTTAAAAGATAAGGACATTTTTGAGTTCGGCGTAGAATTTTATAGCTAAATAACATACATCTTGGTCAAAAAAATATAATTTACTGACGGAAATTGAGGTGAAATACGATTTATTAATTTTCATGCACCTAGTAGTCAGTTTCATGCATCTAACAATTTTAATGCACCCGGTGCTCATTTTAATGCATCTAGAGCCCGTTATTTTCATGCACCTAGTAATTGTTTTCATGCATGTAGAAATTTTCGTGCACCTACTACTCATTTTCACGCATTTAGAGTAATTTTAGTGTACAAATTTAATTTATGTACATTAAGTATATATTTTTTAATATAATCAATAAATTTTGTTTAGTTACTGCATTTATTTTGCTTGAATAAACTAAACTAATGGTAAATGATCCAACAAAACTTTCGAAACAAGATTTAGTGAAGATTTAGTGAGGGTTCTCATGGTTCTCATTATGTTAGTGGTTCTCACCGGATCCTGACCCTATATATATATATATGTATATATATATATATGTATATGTGACAACCCTCGCGAATGCGGAAAGATAAAACATACAAGCATGTGAATTATATAGCGGAAATATGAAGTTTAAAAATAAACTTTTATACATGCAAGGAAAGAATACGAGGAGTGTCATATATTACAAACTAAAGTATGAATTATACCACACCAAGAGACGAAGTCTCTCTAAAAGGTTAACATGTAAAAGTGATCTTACAAAATAGATAGGGAATTTTCGAAATAGATGGGGTATTTTCAAAATAGATGGGGTATTTTCGAAATAGATGGGGTATTTTCGAAATAGATTTAGCAACTAGCTAAACAACGTCTAGAGGTGTTTCATCCCGGGACAACGCCCGCTAGCTCACACCCGAACCCAAAATAGTCAAAGCAAAAAGCCATCCATGCGAGCAACCTGTTCATTCATGAAAAACATGAACGCCACAATCAGTGGGGAGTAACTCCGGGTTCTCCCAGCCATATCACATTAAACGTACATATAAGGAAATACAAAAGTAAAGCATGCATATATATATATATACATGTGAGTTGCGATAAGAATAAATAGGCAATCCGAGATATAAAGACAAGATCATATAGAAATCAAATCCGTAACCATCATGTTATTCCAAGACTCGGGATAGACACTCTTAGGCAATCGAATACGCTCACTAGGGCTTGCATCTAACCGTTAGCGGTATAAGATTGATAAGATTGAGACTCGACAGA